>CM016622.1:95754737-95895862 GCA_005393395.2 Gossypium australe | reverse complement strand
TCATTAGTATGTTCGACCATGTGTATGTTACTATGTAACACCCCAAACCCGGCCCATGCGTTTCGACCAGATCTAGCATGTTATGGAACACATAACACTTTAACGGTTTTAGAAAGCACAAGTTAATTAGTTAATATTTGATTAAAGAAGTGACTTTTTGAAAATAAATCTTTGCATTGTTATTAAATATAATAAAACCTTTGACACAATTTCATAAGTTATAGAACATCTTTAAAAAAAAAACAAATAAAGGAACTACTTAGATGAACATAATCTATGGGGACCTTATTACATAAAAATTTTCCAAAACTATAAACTTAAGAAAAACCGAAATAATCAAAAAAATAGAGAAATCGAAACTTGATGGCCCCTCGAGTCCGTCTCGGCTCCCATGTCCACGATCTACTGCTCATCTGAAAGCGTAGAGAAAAGCAAGCGTGAGTCACCAAGACTCAGTGTATAAATCTCAAAACACACAACGACCTGAGCCCACAAACAATGGTCCCTGGCCCATACATAAAGGCAACAATCATGATTATATCAATTAACAAATGATTAATAACCCATCCCATCCTAGGGTTCCATCCTCTACACACTATCCCGTACCAACCATCACACCTTGGGGATTTCTACAATCAACCCTCCATCCGCTACACACCATAACGACAGCCGAACTGCCTATTCCTGATGTTCAGGAAATATTAAGCGTGGCATAGCCACCGATCACTATGTGACCTAGCATTTTTATTTGTGGGTTTTCTACCACCGATCACCAAGTGACCTGTCACGCACTTCCCCTTCATCATATCAAAATTCCCACCCCATGCATACATACATAAAGAGAACATCAAGCAGACTTACATATATTTTGATACACATAGGGAGATCTATGTTTACGTACCTGGCATCCTTGCCTAACCTATTTAGGGTTCCATTCGACCGTCTATACAGCCTCTTTCCGGCTTTTTAGCCCATAACATATATATAGACATACATACAGGATTAATAGTGTGTTAGAGACCTACGCACCTGATTACCGTTAGAACGTTGCTTTCTATGTCGACGCTATCTGTAGTCAACACAACGGCTATCTGCCTAAGGTGTTGTTTAGAATCCGATCCACAACCAAGTGGCCAATCTCGAACGGCAGATACTGCTCGTTTCTTAAACTTAGGGATTCTCTCCTTTGCCTGATCCATGTTTAATTCCATCACAAGTCCTTATCAGAACTACTATCACCATATTTGATCGTTAATCCTCATCATAAAGTTAAGATCTTGTATAAAATGAATAAATCTAGTAGAAATCTAGGGAAAATCTCCTTACCTTAAAATCCCGAATGTAACATCCTAAAACAAAAAAAAAAAAAAAAAGAATTGGAACATGATTAATGGGAGCCATGGCAAAAGCATGAAAATTTCATAAACAAACAAAATTTGAGATAAGCATGGGTTGATTTTTAATTTGTAAAAAATCCTTCAAAAGAATGTGCATAGAGGAAGTGGCTATTAAGGTGAAAAGATGACTAATAAAAAGTTACCTTTTGATATAATTAGTGGTAATGTTGACTCACCACTAATTAAATTTCCTCATGAATATGCATATTTCTTGTCATGGTGGGGTAAACATATATTTTGTGATAAGGGGTATGAGGTGGATGGCATGAGAGATGAATTAAATTCTTTAAAATTAGGTATATTGGATGAACATTCAGCCCTTCAATTTTGTTTGTAAATGAAGAAGCAGGAACCTCTTAGCCATATCTCTTCTCCTTTCTTGTGTATTGGACATTTCTTCCTTTGGTTGAATCCGTGCTCTAGTAGTTTGGCTGAATAACACATCCTTGCCAACTAATCTTTAGCCTTAAGTCAAATCGCTGGAAGTCGGATATATCATAGTTAAGGGATTTAATCAGTTGCTCTTCTCTATTCGTTGACCTTTGGAAGTAGTGGTGTCGACGATCAAGAAGGTTTAGTCCTTACCGTAATCAGGTGTGTAATCCCTTACTTTCTGAATACATGTTTGAAATGGGGTATGTAATCTCATACCTCTCTAAATGTTTGCATGAAATGTTCTGTGAATCGGTCAAAAGACTGAAAAGCCGCAAACCAGCATCTATTGCCACTCGGGCGTACGTATGCTCGAAAGTGGTAACAATATTTTGTAACAAAATAGTTTTGGTTTATAGCAGTGACATGATTTTCAAAATCACCAAAAATAGTGTAAATTGAATTAGAAAGTGAAGGAGATATGGATTGAAAGATAATTGAGTCTATTTTATAAACGGAGCAAGCAAAGGATTAGTATATTTTGAGATTTTTAGATTTTTGTAAGACTGGTGTAGAGTGATTTCGAGATCCCCTATTCTGACTTGGAAAAATCACTATAAATTGTAGAAAAATAATTACGAGACATGGTTTATTTATTAGAATCCTTGGTGAGTCTATTTTTATTTGGAAACTAAACCAGTATTTGAGTTCTGTACAATAAGATATCTGAGATTTTGTGAAGAGAGCACAGAACTGTCAAACAGTGAAACAAGGGATACTTTGGAGAATAAACTGTACTAATTGGCTAAGCCAAAAATTCTGGAAAAATTACAGTAAGAAGTTATATGAGTCTAGTTCCAGGGAAAATTTACAGATCTAAATTTCGAGTTTTCCAACTCGAGTTATAGTCAGTTTAGTCAGTACGACGCAGATGGACAGTTTTGATTTTTATGCCCCAAATTAGTAATTAAGCCTAGGTTGCGAAAATTACCATCATACCCTTAGAGGGTAAATTACCGAATTACCCTTAGTGGGTACGATTACCGAATTATAAAAACGCCCTTACGGGCCGAATTACAAAAATGCCCCTAATGGGATGAATTACGAAATTCCCTATGGACCGAATTACGAAAATACCCTTAATGGGCCAATTTGATAAATTGCTATATCGGTCAATTTGGTAAATTGCTATATGGGCCAACTTGATAAATTGCTATATGGGTCAACTTGATAATTTGCCATATGGGCCAACTTGATAATTTGCTATAAGGGTCAATTTGGTAAATTGCTATATCGGCCAATTTGATAATTTGCTATATGGTCAAATTTGAAAAACTGCTAGATCGATACATATGGGCCAAAATTGCTAGATCGTTAAATGGGCTAAATTGCTATTTTGACTAACGGGTCAAATTGATAACTTGTAATATGGGCTTTTTGTTGAAATTTACCTTATGAATATATTGTTATGCATTATAAATATATACATGACTGCATGGGTTGGGATAATTGACGAAGAGAAGAAAGGCCTGTTGCCAAAATCTAGTTCGGTGGCTCTGCCACAAATATTTTAAATGGCTTAATGTCTCTAGTTCGGTGACTTTGTCACAATCTAGTTCGGTGGCTCTGCCACAAATATTATAATTGGCTTAATGCTGCTATTGGTGTGTTGGCTAGGTGGGTTGACTTGATCCCCACAGGTGTGTTGGTTGGTACGGGTGGTGTGTAGCGGATGGAAATTAGGTTTGGTTGGGAATTGCATATCACATGCATTTTTTTATATATATATTGATTTATATGTATTGTACAATTGTAAATGGGCTCAAGCCCAACTAATTGCTTAAATGGTTTTGGCCCAGTGAACACGGTAAGTGGGTTACACATTGAGTTCTAAGTAACTCACCCCGTTTTCCTTACCCTTCTCAGGTAATAATAATTGATGGAGGCTTGGGCCGATGATGACTTCGTGTGGAGGCCATACTAAGAATGATGAGTTATAAAAACTTTGAACTTCTTTTAAGTATTTTTATTTAAGTACTATTTCAATTGCGATGTAATAAGGCCTCTGGTATTATTTTTATGGATTTTATGTGTGGATGGTTTTTAATATGTTTTAATTACTTAAATGGGGTTGTTTAATTTTTATAAATTCATTTCAATCAATTATTTAGATTTTTAACCAATTATCTCTCTGTAAATTAAATTGTAAACTCTTATGTTTTAAAATCATGGTTTTCAAATAAATCTCGATTTTTGATAAACTCCACCTTTAAAATCATTTTCAAGAATTGTTTTCATTAAAAGCATTGATGATTGGACGTAAGTTCGAATTGTGTGGCATGCCAAGTCTGGTCTTAACGCATAGGCCGGGTTTGGGGTGTTACATTTTGTGGTATCAGAGCTCAATTTTCAAAACTCGGCTGTGGTTGGGTTCAAAAAAAATCGTTTAAACTGTTTAAATTTCTAGATTTTATGTGTTAAAGGTAGTATGGCACCACGAGCATCCGGCACCAAGTCAAGTAAGTATTTGTATATTAAATATTTATTATGGTGATATGACCATAGGAACACTCTAGAACTTCTAGTTTTAGATGTTGAAAACGGTATAGATTGAGACTATAGGAAGTGATTATGAAAACAACTTTACCTCTTATATCTAATAAAATATCGTTATTAAATGCTGAAATAGTATACTGATTCATAAAACTTGTAATCAGATTAAACCGAAATACCCAATATAAGTACTAGAGGACGTGGACGTGGACGTGGTAGACGTGGCCGTAGTAGAGGCCGAGGTGCTAGGGTGGCGTTTGAAGCGTCGGGTCTTATGCCAGAAATGGATGCACCTGTGTCACCTGGGAGTGAGACTGGATCTCATGATCATACGAGAGAGGATAATGCTTTGACTCAAGCAATGTTACGATTCCTAGAAAGGGTCACTGGGGTTAGAACTGGTCCATTAATTCGTGGATCAATCTCGGAACAACTTAAATCAAGTGGTGCCGAGGTTTTTAGAGGTGTTTCTGGTGTAGCTCCGAATGTTGCGGAATATTGGCTCGAGGCTGTAGAGCGGATCATGGATGATTTGGAGTGCACCACCGAGCAGAAACTAAGAGACGCTGTGTCCTTGTTGAGGGACGAGGCATATCAATGGTGGCTCACTGTTCGAGAAGGCACTCAGGCTGAACTTGTTACTTGGGATTTCTTCAAGACTGAATTCCAAGGAAAGTACGTTGGGACAAGTTATGTAGATGCCCGGAGGAAGGAATTCCTAAATTTGGTTCAAGGAAATAAGACGATGGCAGCCTACGAGGCGAAATTTCTTCGCTTTAGCCTTTATGCTCGCACAATAGTGTCGACTGATCATGAGCGCTGTGTACGCTTTGAAGATGGGCTGAATGATGAGTTGCGGGTACTGATAGCCCCACAACAAATACGGACTTTTGCCTCACTTGTGGAGAAAGCCAAGATAGCCGAAGAGGCTAAGAAATCAGAACGCCAGAACCGGGAAAGAGTTAGAGGCAAGAGGGATATTAAGTACACGGGCTACTAAAAGGTTTCAGAAGAGGCCCCGAAATGATGAGCCAGCTCAAGCTAGAGCACCTGTGACTACTAATCAGAGTAGAGATTGTACTGAATGTGGGAAGTGACATCCCGGGGAATGCTGGAGGAAAATGGTGCCTACTATAAATGTGGTTCCAACGATCATCAGTATAAGAATTGCCCTCGACGGACTGATACGACTCCAGAAGTTCGTAATCTTGATGCTCAGCCAGCTAGAGGCACTCAGCAGCCACCGAGAGGCCGTGGACCAGGTCGTAGTGGTAATGGTGTTGGACGTGGTCAAGGCGCACTGGGTCGAGGTAATGGTTTTAGAGGTAACGCGAAGGCAAGACAACCGGGGGGTTGGTTATGCAGTCAGGCGTCGGGAAGATGGCGATGCACCTGATGTGATAACTGGTACGTTCTTCATCTTTGATGTACCTGTTACTGCTTTGATAGATATCGGGTCTACCCACTCGTATATTGCTAGTGCCATGTCTGGAAACCTGAATATTAGATCTGAGATTACCGAAAGAGAGATGACAGTACTTAGTCCTTTAGGACAGTCGGTAATTGTGAATAAACTGTTTAGAGACGTGCCCTTAGAAATCCAAAGAGAAATATTTCTGGTGGATTTGATGGAACTGCCTTTGGCGAGTTCTATCTTATTTTGGGAATGGATTGGTTGGTGAAGCACCGGGCGCAATTGGATTGTGCTGAAAAGCGGATGTTGATAAGGACTGTGGGTGATGAGGAGGTAGCTATGATTGGTGAGCGAAGGAACTTTTTGGCAAATGTGGTATCTGCTTTAAAGGCAGAAAAATTGATGCGAAAAGGGTATGAAGCGTTCATAGCCTTCATTAGTGCTTTGGATGCCAAGGAATTATCAGTAGAAGATGTGAAAACGGTGAAGGAATTTCTAGATGTCTTTTCCGAAGAACTTCCGGGTCTACCCCCAGATCGGGAAGTAGAGTTTCGTATTGAACTTTCGCCCGGAACGGCTCCGGTGTCCATTGCTCCTTATAGAATGGCGCCTAAAGAGTTAGCGGAGCTTAAGGCTCAAATTAGGAATTGTTGGATTGGGGATTTATTCGACCGAGTGTGTCTCCGTGGGGAGCACCGGTCTTGTTTGTCAAGAAGAAGGATGGGTCGATGCGTATGTGCATTGATTATAGACAGTTAAATAAATGGACGATCAAGAATAGATATCCATTGCCGAGAATAGATGACCTATTTGATCAGTTGAGAGGAGCTTCAGTTTTCTCCAAGATTGATTTGAGATCGAGTTATCATCAACTCAAGGTAAAAGAGGCAGACATTCATAAGACGGCATTCCGAACTCGTTATGGACATTATGAGTTTTTAGTGATGTCGTTTGGCTTGACCAATGCACCAGCTGCATTTATGGACATGATGAACCGAGTCTTTCAACCCTATTTAGACCAGTTCGTGGTGGTGTTCATAGATGACATCTTGGTATATTCGAAGAATGAGGAAGAACATGACTCACATTTGCGCATAATATTGCAAATATTGCGAGACAAGCAACTTTATGCCAAATTCAGTAAGTGTGAATTTTGGCTGAAGGAAGTAACTTTCTTGGGTCATGTGGTGTCAGCCGAAGGAATAAGAGTTGATCCTCGAAAGGTAGAGGCTGTGCTAGATTGGAAACCACCGAAGTCAGTGGCTGAATTCGGAGTTTGTTGGGATTGGCTGGTTACTATAGACGCTTTGTTGAGGGGTTTTCATTGATTGCTGCACCCCTAACTAAGTTGTTGCGAAAGGGAGTACCGTATGTGTGGACCGATAAACAACAAGAAAGTTTCGAGAAATTGAAGAAGATTTTGACGGAAGCGCCAGTACTGATTCAACCTGAGGCTGGAAAAGAGTTTACCATTTACTGTGATGCGTCACATACAGGTTTACGATGTGTGTTGATGCAAAGTGGGAAAGTGGTGGCATATGCTTCTCGTCAGTTGAGGCCGCATGAAGTCAACTATCCTACTCATGACTTGGAGTTGGCTGCGGTGGTGTTCACTTAAAGGATTTAGAGGCACTATCTCTACGGTGAGAAGTCGATCATTTATACGGACCATAAGAGTTTTAAGTACCTCCTTACCCAAAAGGAGTTGAACTTGAGACAACAGAGATGGGTGAGTTGTTAAAAGATTATGACTTCTCAATCGAGTACCATCCTGGAAAGGCTAACGGTGGCAGACGCGTTGAGTCGTAAGGTAGTATCAGAGTTGAGAGCAATGTTTGCTCATCTCAGTTTGTTTGAGGATGGCAGTCTGCTAGCGGAACTTCAGGTAAAGCCTCTGTGGTTGGAGCAAATCAAGGAAAAGCAGTTATCAGATGAAAAGTTGGGTCCTTTAATGCAACAAGTTGAAAGTGGTATAATAGGGGATTTTGGATTGAACAAGGATGGCGTGCTATGTTTTCGTGGAAGAGTTTGTATGCCCATGGATTCGGATTTGAGACAAATGATTCTACGGGAGGCGCATAGTAGTCCTATGCTATGCACCCCGGAGGAAATAAGATGTATCAGAATCTTCGTGAGCAGTATTGGTGGCCAGGGTTGAAACGGGAGGTTACTGAATTTGTGGGGAAATACTTGACTTGTCACAAGTGAAGGCGGAACATCAATTACCATCGGGGTTATTACAACCGGTAAAGATTCCTCTATGGAAATGGTAACGGATAACGATGGATTTTGTTAGTGGGTTACCCTTAACACCTACTAAGAAAGATTCTGTTTGGGTGGTAGTTGATCGATTAACGAAGACTGCTCATTTTCTACCAGTTCGTACAGATTACTCGCTGCAGAAATTGGCTAAGCTGTATGTATCTGAGATCGTGAGGTTGCATGGGGTACCAGTGTCTATTATATCGGACAGGGATCCTAGGTTTACATCACGGTTTTGGAAAGTTTACATGAGGCTTTGGGAACAAAGTTAAACTTTAGTACGGCTTTTCATCCTCAGTCAGATGGTCAGTCAGAAGAGTAATTCAGATTTTGGAAGACATGTTACGTGGTTGTGTAATCGACTTCAGAGGTCGTTGGGAGGATTTCCTACCGTTGGCAGAGTTCGCGTATAATAACAGTTACCAATCCAGTATCCAAATGGCGCCTTATGAAGCTTTATATGGTCGTAGGTGTCGTACCCCTACTTGTTGGACTGAATTGGGGGAAAGACAGTTGTTGGGTCCTGAGTTGATATCTGAGACAGAAGAAAAGGTGAAGGTGATTCGAGCGCGGTTAAAGAAGCTTCGGATCGACAAAAGTCATATGCGGATCTGAAGCGTAAAGATATTGAGTTTGCGGGGAGATCAAGTCTTTCTGAAAGTCTCACCTTGGAAGAAGATTTTCAGATTTGGAAGGAAGGGCAAGTTGAGCCCTAGGTTCATTGGACCGTACCGTGTGTTGAAGCGTATAGGACCAGTGGCATATCAGCTTGAGTTACCTCCGGAATTGAGACAGATACATGATGTATTCCATGTCTTAATGTTAAGACGTTACCGTTCGGATCCATATCACATAGTGTCGGTGGAAGAAATTGAAGTAAGACCTGATTATCTTTTGAAGAAGAACCAGTTCAGATCTTGGACCGAGACATTAAAGTATTGAGAAGGAAGACAGTTCTGTTGGTTAAAGTTTTGTGGCGGAATCACGGTTCCGAGGAAGCCATGTGGGAGCCAGAGGATGTGATGCGACAGCAATACCCTCACCTCTTTTGATCAGATAAATTTTGAGGACGAAATTTTCTTTAAGGGGGTAGAACTGTAACATCCTAAAAAAAAAAAAGAATTGGAGCATGATTAATGGGAGCCATGGCAAAAGCATGAAAATTTCATAAACAAACAAAATTTGAGATAAGCATGGGTTGATTTTTAATTTGTAAAAATCCTTCAAAAGAATCTGCATAGAGGGAGTGGCTATTAAGGTGAAAAGATGACTAATAAAAAGTTACCTTTTGATATAATTAGTGGTAATGTTGACTCACCTCTAATTAAATTTCCTCATGAATATGCATATTTCTTGTCATGGTGGGGTAAACATATATTTTGTGATAAGGGGTATGAGGTGGATGGCATGAGAGATGAATTAAATTCTTTAAAATTAGGTATATTGGATGAACATTCAGCCCTTCAATTTTGTTTGTAAATGAAGAAGCAGAAACCTCTTAGCCATATTTTTTCTCCTTTCTTGTGTATTGGACATTTCTTCCTTTGGTTGAATCTGTGCTCTAGTAGTTTGGCTGAATAACACATCCTTGCCAACTAATCTTTAGCCTTAAGTCAAATCGGTGGAAGTCGGATATATCATAGTTAAGGGATTTAATCAGTTGCTCTTCTCTATTCGTTGACCTTTGGAAGTAGTGGTGTCGACGATCAAGAAGGTTTAGTCCTTACCGTAATCAGGTGTGTAATCCCTTACTTTCCGAATACATGTTTGAAATGGGGTGTGTAATCTCATACCTCTCTAAATGTTTGCATGAAATGTTCTGTGATTCGGTCGAAAGACTGAAAAGCCGCAAACCAGCATCTGTGGCCACTCGGGTTTACGTACGTTCGAAGTGGTAACCATATTTTGTAACAAACAGTTTTGGTTAGCAGCAGTGAGGTGATTTTGAAAAATCACCAAAAATAGTGGAAATTGAATTAGAAGGTAAAGGAGATATGTATTGAAAGATAATTGAGTCTATTTTCTTATAAAAGAAACGAAGCAAGCAAACGATTAGTATATGTTGAGATTTTTAGATTTTGTGAGACTGGTTTAGAGTGATTTCGAGATCCTCTGTTCTGACTTGGAAAAATCACTATAAATTGTAGAAAAATAATAACGAGACATGGTTTATATTATTAGAATCCTTAGTGAGTCTATTTTAATTTGGATCAAATGAAACCAGTATTTGAGTTCTGTACAATAAGATATCTGAGATTTTGTGAAGAGAGCGCAAAACTGTCAAACAGTGAAACAAGGGATACTTTGAAGAATAAACTGTACTAATTGGCTAAGCCAAAAATTCTGGAAAAATTACAGTAAGAAGTTATATGAGTCTACTTTCAGGGAAAATTTACGGATCTAAATTTCGAGTTTCCCAACTCGAGTTATAGTCAGTTTAGTCAATACGATGCAGATGGACAGTTTTGATTTTTATGCCCCAAATTAGTAATTAAGCCTAGGTTGCGAAAATTTCCATCATACCCTTAGAGGGTAAATTACCGAATTACCCTTCGTGGGTACGATTACCGAATTATAAAAACGCCCTTATGGGCCGAATTACGAAAATGCCCCTAATGGGCTGAATTATGAAATGTCCCTGTGGACTGAATTACGAAAATACCCTTAATGGGCCAATTTGATAAATTGCTATATGGGCCAATTTGGTAAATTGCTATATGGGCCAACTTGATAAATTGGTTAATGGGCCAATTTGATAAATTGCTATATGGGCCAACTTGATAATTTGCTTAATGGGCCAATTTGATAAATTGCTATATGGGCCAATTTGGTAATTTGCTATATGGGCCAAATGTCTTATTTGATAAATGGGACATATTGATATGTGATAAATGGGCCAAAACTGCTAGATCGTTAAATGAGCTAAATTGCTATTTTGACTAACGGGCCAAATTAATACTTGTGATATAGGCTTTTTGTTGAAATTTACCTTATGAATATATTGTTATGCATTATATATATATATATATATATATATATATATATATACATGACTGCATGGGTTGGGATAATTGACGAAGAGAAGAAAGGCCTGTTGCCAAAAAAAAAAATCTAGTTCGGTGGATCTGCCACAAATATTTTAAATGGCTCAATGCCTCTAGTTCGGTGACTCTGTCACAATCTAGTTCGGTGGCTATGCCACAAATATCTTGTTGGTGGGGTGGGTTGACTTGATCCCCACAGGTGTGATGGCTGGTACGAGTGGTGTGTAGCGGATGGAAATTAGGCTTGTAACATCCCGAAATTGGGCCTAGTAGGAATGGGCCTAATGGGCCTTGGGCATAGGAGTGTTTAAAATTTTTGAGAACAAGAGAATGACATTATTTCAAGTTGGACTTATTAAGAAGATGATTTCAGAAAGTTACCGGATTCTATGAAGTTTCGAGTTCAAGTTGGGCCTTAGTAAAATTTTGTGTTTAAGCCTAATAAGGAGAGATAGTAAGTGGCATCAAGGCTTATGGAAAAAAAAGAGTAAATTGCTAGCATAAATGAGCATATGACAAGGAGGTTATGGCATCAAGTGAAGTACCTTGAGGGAAGAGGTTCAAATCCCATTGTGTGCAAATTTTGACTATTATTTTTGTACTATTTCCCTAAATTTCGGCCAAGCTTGTAAATATGGCAAAATTGGATTTTTAAATTATGGTAAGGTGGACTAAACTCGATAATTGAAACCCGAAAGGGGCTAGCCATATTTTTATAAAAACCTTAGTTTTAAATTATCAAATTATACCTTTGGTTTGTAAACCCTAACTTAGATTTTGAAAGACGTTTATTTTTCGATTTACAAAAAATTACGAAAATACCCCTGGTTGTAAAATTACTAAAATGCCCTTGTTTTCTAAAATTCCAATATTACCCTCGACTTTTAAAATATTCTTACCTTACAAAAATACCAAAAACATCTATTTTGTGAAATAGCAAGATACCCGGATTTGGAAATTTACTAAAATACCCCTGACATACAAAATTACCAAATGATCCCGATTTCTGAAATTTCTGCAACATCACCGATTTGGAAAACAAATTCTCAAAAATACCCCAAGTTTTTGCAAATTTCGAAATACCTTTGATTTATAAGGATTTTTGGAATTGACCCTGATTTATTACCAAAATACCCTTATAGGACAAATGACGAAATTACCCCTAGGTTGAGAAAGGAGAAGACGGCCATGGTAGCATGGTGAATGTTGTGAATGAATGTGGCTTCATTGAGAAATGAAGGTGTCTTTATTTATGAATGAGAATGTGATTCTCTGAATTAGAGTAGTGAACTTGAACTGAAATTTTGTTTGATCGAAAGAACTACTTCTAAATACTTTATGTCATAAAATTGTTCGGGGATAATAAGTGGAACAAAATTCTGATGCAAAACTTTTTAATCAGAATAATAGCGACGTTAGAAATGAGTTCTAGAGGACGTGGTCGTCGTGGACGTGGTCGAGGTAGAATGGCCGTATCGGAACCCGTTGGATTGGGTCAAGGGTCTGAGAATGAGGTACCACCTCCACCACCAGCTTTTGGTGTCGAGCAACAAGATCAGACGGGGGACGATACTGTATCGCAGGCTGTGCTGCGAGTTCTTGAGATGGTGGCTGGAGCAAGTGGAAATATGAGAGCTAAGAAATCCGTACCCGAGCGACTCTGAGCCAATGGAGCTGAGGTATTCCGAGGTGTATCGGGTGTGGCACCCAGTACTGCTGAGTATTGGTTGGAGGCGACCGAGCGAATTATGGATGAGCTGGATCTAACGGCTGAGGAGAAAGTGAAAGGAATGGTGGCGCTACTTCGCGACGAGGCGTATCAATGGTGGCTCACAATACGGGATGGTGCCTCAGCTGAAGAACTCACTTGGGATTATGTTAAGGCAGCATACCAGAAGAAGTATGTGGGGACTCATTATATTGATGCGCAGAGAAAGGCATTTCTGGGGCTAGTTCAAGGGAACAAGTCCGTGGCGGAGTACGAGGCTGAATTCTTAAGGTTGAGCCGATATGCTCGAGGAGTGGTGGCTACGGAGCATGAACGATGTGTCCGGTTTGAGGACGGATAAAGGGACGACCTGAGATTGTTGATAGCTCCACATCAGGAGCGGGAGTTCGCTGTGTTAGTAGAGAAGGCTAAGGTAGCCGAGGGGATTAAGGACTCTGTGAGACAGAACAGAGATAAGGATAGGAACCTGGAAAAGAGGAGTTTTGGACCGTCAGAATCGTCTGAGAGTCTTCAGAAAAGACCTAGGATTGAGAATCC
This sequence comes from Gossypium australe, assembly GCA_005393395.2. Classification (NCBI taxonomy): domain Eukaryota; kingdom Viridiplantae; phylum Streptophyta; class Magnoliopsida; order Malvales; family Malvaceae; genus Gossypium; species Gossypium australe. The sequence continues at coordinate 95,882,554 of CM016622.1, read as the reverse complement.
TGCTCGTGTTTCTAAGCCAACTGCTGGAAATCCGGACCGTCCGTGTGCTCAGTGTGGAAGGTATCATGTTGGCGAGTGCTGGAACCGGGAACGGGAATGTTTTAGGTGTAAGTCCAAGTCTCATTTGATTAAAGACTATGCTCAGGATCCGAATAGGGCTCGGACAGCAGGCCAAGGCTATGTGCAGCCAGGTAGAGATGGTCAGCAAGCGACAAGGGGTCGTGGTCCGAACCATGGAGGAAATGGTTCAAACAGAGGTCGTGGAGCACCAAGCAGAGATGCTGAAGGTGCAGATGCGAGGCAACCAAGGTTGGTTTATGCAGTCGGCCGTCGTGAGGATAGTGATGTGCCAGAGGTGGCAATGGGTAAGTTCTTATTTCTGGAATATCCCTGGTTGCTTTGCTTGCTATAAGGTCAGCTTGTTCTTATGTTGCTAGTAAAGTGTATGTAACCTTGATTGTGAACCTAGAAAATGTACCTAGAAAGTATGATAGTTCTTTAAGATCAGAGTGCGCAGCGAAAGCATAGTGATGTGATCTCAGCAGTGCGTTTAATAGTTGATTGGAAATTTCGAGGACGAAATTTTCTTTAAGGAGGGTAGAATTGTAACATCCCGAAATTGGGCCTAGTAGGATTGGGCCCATTGGGCCTTGAGCATAGGAGTGTTTAAAATTTTTGAGAACAAGAGAACGACATTATTTCAAGTTAGACTTATTAGGAAGGTGATTTTAGAAAGTTAAGGGGGTTCTATGAAGTTCCGGGTTCAAGTTGGGCCTTAGTAAAGTTTTGTGTTTAAGCCTATTAAGGAAATATAGTAAGTGGCATCAAGGCTTATGGAAATAAAAGAGTAAATTGCTAGCATAAATGAGCATATGGCAAGGAGGTTATGGCATCAAGTGAAGTACCTTGAGGGAAGAGGTTCAAATCCCATTGTGTGCAAATTTTGACTATTATTTTTGTACTATTTCCCTAAATTTCGGCCAAGCTTGTAAATATGGCAAAATTGGATTTTTAAATTATGGTAAGGTGGACTTATTAAATTGTGGAAAAGTATGGTAAGGAGGAAAATAAGGAAAAAGAAAAAAAAGGAAATAAAAGAAATAAAAGAATTTGGAGAGTGGAGTAGGTGGATGAAAAAGAAATAAAAGAATTTGAGTAGTGGAGTAAGTGGATGAAAAAGGAATAAAAGAATTTGTGCAGTGGAGTAGGTGGATAAAAAAAAAGAGATAAAAAAAAGAAAGAAAGAAGAGATAAAAAAAAAAGGGTTATGAAAATAAAGAAAAGAGAAGTATCATCTTTTCTTCTCTTCATCACCACCTAGAATTGGTAGCAAACAAGGGTTGGAGAGCTCAAAAATTTCAGCAAACAAATCCTTTAGCAAGTAAGTGATTTTGATGACTTTAGTTGATAATTTTTGTATTTTTGGAGCCCCCAAAGCTTAAGCTAACTAATGAGGGGACTAATTTGTAATATGGTTGAGAGTCTAGGGACTTTCCATGAGAGAGTTTATGCTGGTTGCAAGGTCTCGAAGTACTTTATCAAAGGTTCAATCGAAAACCTATCCCTCGTTATAAGTGACTCGGATTTTGGTGCCGCGGAGAGCATCGCGTTACGGATTCCGAATAAGGTGTGTAATCTCATACTCTTCCGAATATATGTTTGAAATGGTGAGAAAATCTCACATCTCTCTGAAATTTTACATGAAATATTCTGTGATTCGGTAGAAATATCGAAGAAAATTGATAACTGGTATCCGTGATCACTCGGACGTGCGTTTGATGGTAGTGATAATCATGTTTTGTAATAAAACAGTTTCAGTTAGAAGCAGTGACGTGTTTTTGAAAAATCACTAAAAATAGGAGAAAAGGAATTAGAAAGTGAATAAGATATCAAATTAAATCTTACCGTGTCTATTTTAATATGGAAGAAACGGAGAAGGAAAAGGAATTTTATATTCTGAGATATCTTGATTTTAGTGAGACTGGTTCTGATTAGCTTCGGGGTTCACTGATCTGTTTTGGAAAAATCATATAAAATTGTACAAAATGAATTGTGGGTTATAATTTATATGTATGGATTCCTTAGTGAGTCTATTTTCAAGAGAAACAAGTTGGAACAGTATATGAAAACCGTACAGTGAGATATTTGAAATTAAGTTAAGAGAGGTCAGAATCATTGGACAGTGAAACAAGGGAAACTTTAAGGAATAAACTGTACTAAATGGCTAGGCCAAAAAATTCTGAAAAAATTACAGTAAGAAGATACATGAGTCTAGTTTCAAGGAAATTTTACGGATCTAGATTTCGAGTTTTCTAACTCGAGTTATATGCAATTTAGTCAGTATGACGCAAATGGACAGTTTAAATTTGTATGCCTCAAATTACTAGTTAAAATTTTAGTTGCGAAATTACCCCGTTTAGGCTTAAAATGAATTTTGACCCAATAGTTCCGTAGAGACCCAAATAGAGTTCTGTATCACTCGAGGCGATAGTGAATCTTCGAAAACACCGTTAAATATAAAATTACCAAATTACCCTTGTGGGGTAAATTACCGAATTACCCTTAGAAGATAAAATTACCGAATTACCCTTGGTGGGTAAAATTACCGAATTACCCTTAGAGAGTAAATTACCGAATTACCCTTAGTGGGTACGATTACTGAATTACGAAAATGCCCTAATGGGCCGAATTACGAAATGTCTCTATGGGCCAAACTACGAAAATACCCATTATGGGCCAAAATGTTATAATTGCTATATGGGCCAAATGTTATATTTGCTACATAGGCCATATTTGGTATAAGTGGTGGCCGATTGTGTATTTTGGTTTTTAAGGGTAAATCGACAGGCATAAGGAAGTTCCGGGATCGTGTTAAATTCAAGTAGCTAAGGATTTCGCTAAATAGTAAGGTGTGTGATTAACCCACTGTTTTCCGGGTTTATGTTATATTGTATGTGTGGTGTAAATGCTAATGTGTGCAGTGACAATTATGAATGGATACCCTTAAGGGGTATATCGAAAATCAGGTCAGTGTTAAATATTAAGAATGTGAATATGCCAATGAGAATATGTTTGTATGCCGAATAGCATGTGCATGCATTATTTTATTATGTTATGACATTATCATATGTTGCATGTGCATGGGATGGGATCTGAATGTGAAAGAAGAAATGGTGTACATTATGTACGTGGTCTAATGTTAGCCTTGTGCTACATTAGCGCTTGATGTTAGCTATGTGCTTCATCAAGGGAGGTGTTGGCTAGGTGCCACATCTCGACGGTTGATAGCTGTGTGCATCACCGTAAATTGATTGATATGTGGGATCACTTATGTGATCGGTGGCCTAGCCACGGCCTTGAGCAGCAAGTCTGCCAAGGTAAGATATGTGGATCACTATGTGATCGGTGGATTAGCCACGGCCTTGGGCAGGGGGTCTGCCAAGGTAGGTGTAAAGGATGGACCCTAGGCTGGGTTGGGTGCATTTTGCATAAATCTGTCTGCTATGTGAATTAATGTGGAAATAGGCCAAGCCCAGTATGTGGAAACATGTGGTTGATTACACTATTATAAGAATGTGATGTGGTTGTGGGCCAAGCCCAATAAGTGAAAGTATGTGATTAAATTATCTTAATATCTGTTATATGGGTTATTATATGGTTTGACATGTGGATGGAATTCAGTGGTCTAATTACACACTGAGTCTGTATGACTCACCCAATTTTTATCAAACATCGCAGATGATTTTAGGTGATCGGACCGGATTGGAGTGAATACGAGGTGGCCCATGCAGAAGTTAATTTTATTTGTTTTCATATTTTATAATTTCAGTATTTCGATAAGTATTATTGTAATAAGGCCACTTAAGCATTTGAAGTTTATTATTATGTTTTATTATGGATTGACGATGAAATGTTATTTGCAAATGATATTATTTTCTTAAATTTATATATATATTAAAGTTTCCAAATTTGGTTAATTTATAACATCTAATTTTTACTTAACATTTTAAATACACAATGCTTTACTAAAGACCATAAATTTTTATGTTTTTACCTTAAGTTAAAAATATTTTTTTTCGAACGGTTTCTGCAGTGACATACCAGATTCGGTCAAGGCTCGTGGGCCGGGTTTTGGGGTGTTACAAGGCTTGGTTGGGAATTGCATATTCCATGCATTCTTATATTTGATTTATATAATGTACATTTGTAAATGGGCTCAAGCCCAAATATATGTTTATATGGTTATGGCCCAGTGGACACGGTAAGTGGGTTACACACTGAGTTCTAAGTAATTCACCCCGTTTTCCTTACCCTTCTCAAGTAATAATAATTAATGGAGGCTTGGGCCGGGGATGACTTCGTGTGGAGGCCATACTACGAATGATGAGTTATAAAAACTCTGAACTTCTTTTAAGTATTTTTAATTAAGTACTATTTCAATTACAATGTAATGAGGCCTCTAGTATTATTTTCATGGATTTTTGTGCGTGGATGGATTTTTATATGTTTTAATTACTTAAATGGGGTTGTTAAATTTTTATAAATGTTTTTCTTAAACCTGCGTATAAAAAAAGGATTTTTCTTAAATATCACTTACTCAATAAATTTTGTGAAAACTCTTTTATAAATTTATTTCAACCAATTATTAAAGTTTTAACCAAATATTTCTCTGAAAATGAAATTGTAAACTCTTATGTTTTAAAAAAAAAATCATGGTTTTCAAATAAATCTCGATTTTTGATAAACTCCAACTTCAAAATCGTTTTGAAAAAAAATTGTTTTCATTAAAAGCATTTATGGCTAGATGTAAGTTTGAATTGTGTGACATGCCAAGTCTAGTCTTAACGCATAGGCCGGGTTTGGGGTGTTACATAAATTTTCATCAAATTATTTTGCATTATCATTTACTTGGGGTGGTCTAACTGGTCATACAAACACTATGAACTCTTTTCACTATCTCATATGTCATTCATATAAGTGTAATGTCTTCATTCGGGGAATATATATAATACAAATACATGAATGTAATCATTTTATTATATAACCTTAACGAATGCTTAATCTATTTCAAATAATATGCCTTTTTGCACTTCTTTTCAACATCGATGATAAAAATTTCTGATGTTCAAAAACTTTATTCCTTCATATAAAAATAAAATGACTAGGTATAAATAAAATATATTAAATATAATAAATAATAAAATCATGTTACTAATAAATCACTATGGTTAGATAATATATTTTTATATATACCATAACACAATAAAATGCAAAATATTATAAGGTGAAATTAAAGTAACTTTCTAGCTATAAAGGTTTAAACATAAACATTTTCTAATCTCCACCTCAATTATGAAACTATCCAGACACGGTGAATATACCAAAATTCATGACAAGTACTTTTACTCCCATTCCACAATAATCATATATCTTAATCAAAATTGAAATTAAACCAATCAATTCTATTAAAAATGAACCAAAAATAATAAAAAACATTTATCTCTACATAAAAATCTCAATAACTAAATACGTAGAGAGATTTAAAAATTCATAGAATTATGGATAGAGAATTATATAAATTAAAATTCTCAATAGATATCAAATCAGATTTTAAAAAAAGTTGATTAGACTGACTTAGGTTACCATGGATAAGAAGCAGTGATTATAAGCATCCTTTGTAATGAAAAGAAAGAGATCATCCCCAAGTAAATATTAAGTAGACATTGATTTTAATGATTCTTAAACCAAATAATTAAATTTCAATGATTAGATCCCAACAAAATTTTGACACAAACTAAGAAAATATTAACCATCCTTATATGCATGGTCAACTTTAGCATTATAGTAAAATTTTTCATCTTTTGCCAAAAAATTATCCTCCATTTCATCATTTTGGGATAATGAAATTAATCTCAATATTGTATTTTTTAATGGATGCTTTGATAAAGTTTTACTAGATGCTTAAACATATAACAGGTATCTGATCGATGCATTTTCATATCACATTGGTAGCAAAAAATTTCAATAACCTTTGAATATTTCATCCACTATTTTTTTTTCGTTTTTTTCCTTATTATTCTTTTTCGGGTAATTAGAAGTACCACTATTATAACCACTATGATAACAATTATTAATATGTCTTCAACCACATCCTCAATTACAACGGCAACCACAATCTCTATATTTTGATTTTTTATAATTGTTATGTATTATTATATTCACTTCCGGCAATGAAACCTTTTTCACTAGAAGGCATGAGATCGTTTTAAAATACTTTTTAAAGCATTTTTCATAATATTGCTGCTGCATGAGCACATAAAATATTTCAATCATAACAAGCTTTAGAGAGTATTACCGTTTCCTAATGGTCAAATCATTCTTTTAAATTATTATGCAATTCAAGAGTCAAAGAGGATCTTTCGCAATTAGATATTTCACTTTTAATGCTTCATGTAGATGATGTTGGATAAAAATAATGGTTTTTGCTTTATTTATATAAAAAGTCAAATTCATTTATACTCACAAATCATGTGTGACTCTATTAGAAATAATCTAATAGGCAACATAGTACATTTGGTAAAGGTCACCAAATAAAATAAATTTTTTTTAAAAAATGGTTACTTTTTTTTTAATCATATCAATGACATATGTTATGAAAGATATACATATTTAAGTAAAAATATTCAGGTTGTTGATACTTCAATCTCATTTAAAGTCTTAGATCATAAAGAAGTATACCATGGAATATGTAAAACATAAATTCAAACTTAAATACAAAAAAAAAAGAGAGCATACTTTTAAACTTTTTTTTCATTAAGAATATAGAAATCTCAAAATCTTTTAAGCACTCATAGAAAATCACATACCTTAGGATTGTTGCTTCAACAAGGACGTTGTCAAAACCGTTTTAAAAATCAGTTTAGTAAATGGGGATCGACTTTAAAAACAAAATGGGAGTCGCCACCAATCCCTTTTTACTTAGGTGTGATTGGATCACCTTAAAAACGTTTTATTTCAAAATACTGATCTTGGTCTACGAAAAAAAAAAGAAAAGTGGATTCGGGAGTCGGTTATGTATGAGGAAGGATTAGCACCTCATAACGCCTCAAAAATTGGTATCTAGTCGATAAAATTATGTCCAAATATTTGAAATTTAAAAGTATTTAAAAATGTGATTTCTAGAAGAAAAAAAACTTCGATCAATTTGATTTAAAAATTTGAGAGTTCTTTGTTCCGAATAAATATAAACATCACATTCAGCACGATTGGACACGATATTTTTAAACACTCGTAACTAAAATCATCTCACGATTTACAAAATTTGTTAAAAGAATATTTAGTTATTTAGCTAAACGGAAAATCGAAACCTAGCACGATTGGGCACTATTTTACCGTATTTCTAAATACCAAAACATTGCCTTATTTTAAAAAAACTTTTAAAAATATGATTTCTAAAAAAAACATCGAGCAATTTGATTTAAAAATTTGAGAGTTCTTCGTTCCGAATGAATATAAACATCACATCCAGCACGATTGGACATGATATTTTTTAAACACTCGTAACTAAGATCATCTCACGATTTACAAAATTTGTTAAAAGGATATTTAGTTATTTAGCCAAACGGAAAATCGAAACCCATCACGATTGGGCACTATTTCCCGAATTTCTAAATACCAAAACATTGCCTTATTTAAAAAAAAAACTTTAGATAAAGTATTAATTTTGCAAAAATGTATTTTATTCTAAAACAATAGTTTTATGAAAATGTAAGGTAAATCCCGAGAAAATATCAGAAAATAATAGCAAAAATTGAAGCTAATGGTGGGTTAATAGAAAAATACTACATAACATAATAAGAAAAATATTAATAAAATAAGGATGATAATAAACGAACACGATCATAATGATAATAAAAGATATTGATAAAAAAATATTAGTAATAATAAAAGTAATAAAAATAGTAAAATAATAATGTTGATAAATAGAAATAATAATAACAACAATAATAATATATAATGATTATACATAACAAAATAATTAGTAAATATATATAAAATTTTAAATAAAACATATATATACATAATATACTATAAAAATTATATGTCATAAATATAAATAAAATAGATTATATAATATAATAAATTTTAAAAAAGATTTAAAAAATAATATATATAATACTATATAATATACAAGTTAAAATATAATATAATAGATAATATATAAATTATAAAATAATATATAAATTATTAATCCAAGTAAAATAATATATAATAATAATTAAATATATATAAAATATACATATAAAAAAATATATAAGTGAATTTCATAATATTAATAAATTAATAAATATAGGAAAATAATATAGAATATTTAGTATGATAAATAATTAAATACAACGTAAAATAAAAAATAAAATAAACAGATAAAAACAAAATAAAACAAAGAAAACAGGGGGTTAAATAGCAATTAAAACAAATATAAAAGGACTAAATTTGAACGTGCGTTAAATCACAGGGGTTAAAATGGAAATTAGGTTTTAATCCCAGCCTTTAAAGAGCCCGAAGACTAAATTGGAAAGTAATTAAACTTTTAGGGCCAAATTAAAAATAAAAAAAATGAAATTAAACGGAATTAAAAAATAGAAAAATGCGGGAGGACTAAAGGGATAAATTTCCCATTTTCTGAAGACACGCGGATCCTAATCGGGTCCCCGGATCGACGCGCGGATCCTTTTAGTCAAAACGACGCCGTTTCTTCTGCTTATATAAGTTAAAAAACACAAAAAAATAATTAGTTTTAGGCACAAAAGAAAAAAAAATAGAGAGTCCCTTCCTTTTAAATGCTCTCTGCCCTTTGGCCTTCGGCCAGGGCTCAAATGGAGGCCGTCACACGCGCCTCCGTATGTAACATCCTGAGTAAATGGGTCTATGCGTTTAGTGTAAGGATATGTTTAAAATGTTAAGCTAAGTGATAGGGGTCCAAATTGGGCTCAGGACTAGGTAAAGGCCTTGGTTAAATTATCTGATTGGGCATTATAGAGTTAAAAGGGTGGCAATTGAGGTTAAAAACACCAACGTGGGCTTGTGGCCCAACAATGGATGACGCTACAAGGGAGAGAGAGGGTGGCGTTACTAACAGTTAAAGAGGCCCAAGTTTTGGCTGCAAGGAGCCCATGTTTTTGGGCTATTTTCAGCATTTAAAAGGGAGCAAGGGGTGACGCCACACACAAGGAGTTAGGAGCCCAAAATTTAAGTTTCATGGAGCCCAAATCTTTTAATTTAAGTTGCTAAATTCGGCATTAGGGTTAGGTGAAGTGGACGACAACAAGGCTCAAAAATAGGAGAATTTATATGGATTTTATAATTGATAATATAGAAGATAAAAAGGAGAAAAGATAGGAGCTATCTACAAGGCTAGGTGATGGCTGAAATTCCATCACCTAGAGGAGTGAAGAATTCGACTACTTCATGGAAAAGGGGTGCCGAATTTTCCCTTTTCATTAGCTTAAATTTTAGTTATCAGGAAGGGCGTTTTCGATTTTAAGTAGTAGGTGCCAAAATTTCTATAAATAGGGGGGATATCTCATTGATTCTGGCATTTAAACCCTAATTTCCTCTTCATTCTTTGTGCTGAAATTCTTAGCCTCTCCCTCTACAATTTCTTTTCTTTAATTTCTTCAAAAGCCGAAACCTCTCCCCTTCACTCTCTTTTCCATTCTTTTCCTCTTGTGCCGATTTCTCTAAAAAGCTGAAATCTCCATAGTTTTTCTCTCTTCATCCCATTTGTGAGTTAGATCTATTCTTCCGGTATTTAAATCTTTTTCTTTGGCATTGTCGAATCTTCTCTCTAGTGTTAGCCGAATCCCCTATGTTAAGGTAAGTGTCGACTTTTGTTAAGCTTTCACATTCTATGTCAGTTTTTGAAAGGCAAAAGCCGAAAAGCTAATAGTTTAATGGTTCTATGTTGGGCGGCATTCCAGGATTTGAAGGAAACTTGGTCGTCTAGATCTAAAAGCCGAAAATCGTTAGTCTCCAATTTCTGGATTTTAAGGTAAGAAGATTTTCCCTAGATTTTTACTAGATTCGTTCATTATATGCAAGATCTTAACTTTATGATGAGGATTAACAATCATAAATTGTGATAGTAGTTCTGACAAGGACTTGTGATGAATTAAATATGGATCAGGCAAAGGAGAGAATCCCTAAGTTTAAAAAACGAGCGGTATCTGCCGTTCGAGAGTGGCCACTTGGTTGTGGACCAGCTTTTGAACAACACCTTAGGCAGATAGCAGTTGTGTCGACTAAGGATAGCGTCGACATAGAAAGCATCATTTTATCGGTAATCAGGTGTGCAGATCTCTAACACACTATTAAACCTGTATGTATGTTTATATATATATATATGTTATGGGCTAAAAAGCTGGAAAGAGGCTGTATAGACAGTCGAATGGAACCCTAAATGGGTTAGGCATGGATGCCAGGTACGTAAACATAGAACTCTCTATGTGTATCGAAATATATGTAAGCCTGCATGATGTCTTCTTTATATGTGTATGCGTGGGGGGAAATTATGATATTGAAGGGGAAGTGCATGATAGGTCACTTGGTGATCGGTGGTAGAAATCCCACAAATGTAAATGTTAGGTCACATAGTGATCGGTGGCTATGCCACATTTAATGATTCATGAATAACAGGAATAAACAGTACAGCTGTCGTTATGGTGTGTAGTGGATGGAGGGTTGATTGTAAAAATCCCCAAGGTGTGATGGTTGGTACGGGCTGGTGTGTAGAGGATGGAAACCTAGGAGGGGTTGAGTTATTAATCATTTATTATTTGATTTATAATCATGATTGTTGCCTTTATGTATGGGCCAGGGCCCATAATGTGTTTGTAGGCTCAGTTCATTGTGTGCTTTGAGATTTATACACTGCGTCTTGGTGACTCACGCTTTCCTTTTTTTCTACTCCTCCAGATGAGCAGTAGATCGTGGACATAGGAGCCGAGACGGACTCGAGGGGCCATCAAGTTTTTATTTCTATAAGTTATTTTTGGGATTTCTTTAAGCTTATTTTATTTCATTTTGGTAATATTTATGTAATAAGGCCCCTAGTTTTTATTCAACTAAGTAGATTTCAATGTTATGAAATTTATGAATTTATGACAAGGTTTGTTTATACTTAATAATAATAATACAAAGGAGTTTATTTTTAAAACGTCATTTATTTATTCAAATTATGTCTAATTAACTTACGACTTCCAAAACCAACGAAGTAAAAGTTTTTAATGTACAACTCGTAGCATACCAGATCTGGTCGAAACGCATGGGTCGGGTTTGGGGGTGTTACACCGTACGCACCGCCATACTCGCCGTTGGGGACATTGTTTTTATGCGCGGTTTAGAAAGGTAAAGGGCTTTGCTTTGTTTTATTTATTGCACATTCAATATTAACATGAATAAATAAATAAATAGCACGAATATAAATCGGAAATCACCTTCGGTTTTAGTGATTCTTTTATTCTCTGAATATTTTGTGTATTTCTTCTCTCCTTTTTTGTGTCCCCTCTTTACATGTTTTCATAAGGCTTTTATAACCTTTGAAATAAACAAAAATGAAAAGGAAATAATTTTTTTTCCTTGTTTTGCAGTAATTTGCTGTTGCTCCTTCCTTTTTTGTGCAGGTTAAAGACAAAGATCTCGCGACGGAGCCCCTATTTGGTGCGCTGAATGCGGCGTGATCGGGAGGCGGACTGAAGGTGGGCGCTAGGAGCTGATTTTGGCGCAAAAACAGGGGTTGCTTGCTGGCTCTTGCGGTGCGAGGGAAAGGGGTGCTGCGGCACCTAGGGTTTCCCCAGAAACCCTAGGTCTGAAACCATTTTAAGTTCGGGCCTTTTTGGGCCGGTTTAGGTTCTGGGTAAAGGGGTCTGTTCTAGTAATGAGTTAGTGGGTAGTGGTATAGTTAGGCTCGGGTGTAATTGGGCCACGGGTTTAGGTGATTTTGGTTTTAGGGTGTGATGGATTGGGCTGTTTGGGTTTGTTGTAAATAGACTGTAAAGAGAAACTGTTTATTGGACATTTATTTTTTTTTATTTTCATTTTGGTTTTCACGGGCCAGGGCAAAAATGGGCCATTACGGCTGCCCCTCTTTGCTCATTGTTGTGTAACGAGAATAGAGCAAAGACGATAAAAGGGTCAATTTTGCCTGGTCTTAGCCGAGCCACGACTTCTCGGTCCTCATTTTCTTCAAATGGCTTCCAACTCCACTGCAACTTCAATGGTATCTCGATTTCAATAAGTCTGATAGCTTTAATCTGCTTCTTGCAATTTCAAGAATGCCAAATCTATTATTTTTCGATCTACTTCCTATAACTTCAGGAAGATGAGATCTGTTGTCTTTAGTCTGCTCCGCTGCAACTTAAGGGATGCAGGCTAGTATCCTCGATCTGCTTCCTACAACTTCAGGAAGATAAGATCTGAAAGAGTCTTCGATCTACTTCCTACAACTTTAGGAAGATAAGATCTGAAAGCGTCTTCGATCTACTTCCTACAACTTCAGGAAGATAAGATCTGAAAGCGTCTTCGATCTACTTCCTACAACTTCAGGAAGATAAGATCTGAAAGTGTCTTCGATCTTCTCCCTACAACTTCAGGAAGATAAGACCTGAAAGTGTCTTCGATCTATTTCCTACAACTTCAGGAAGATAAGATCTGAAAGTGTCTTCGATCTACTTCCTACAGCTTCAGGAAGATAAGATCTGAAAGTGTCTTCGATCTACTTCCTACAACTTCAGGAAGATGAGATCTGAAAATGTCTTCGATCTACTTCCTACAACTTCAGAAAGATAAGATCTGAAAGTGTCTTCGATCTACTTCCTACAACTTCAGGAAGATAAGATCTGAAAGTGTCTTCGATCTACTTCCTACAACTTCAGGAAGATGAGATCTGAAAATGTCTTCGATCTACTTCCTATAACTTCAGGAAGATGAGATCTACAAATTCACCGATACTACTACACCGTCCACTGAAGGACACGTCCTGTAGACTTGGTTCCACATGTTTATGTCATATGATTAAGATGCTATGATATGAATCAAATGCTTCTAGCTACATGTGTTATGAGTGACATGATTCCGTTTAAAGGATTAGGATGTAATGAATCAAATACTCCTAATGAAATTTACTACGATGCAAAAATGTTATGAATATGATTCCTACTTTGGGTGTTATCACTCATTTATCTGTCAAGGTTTCATCTTCGTTCCCCTTGAAATATCATTTTCTTGCTCAATTATTTTGCCCCGTGGTAATTCTGAGTCCACTCCATCTGAACCTTGGGACATGAAGTTGGTACCTCCCACTGCAACTTCAGGGGAATAACATTTGGTTTCTTCCATCCTTCTGTTACCACTCGGAGGTATAGAACTTGTATCACTTACAATCAATTTGATTCATTACACCATTCCCTGGGTGTAATGACTAGATGTATGTGTCTAAAATTCTCCTTTTACATTTGGATTGACCTTGTTCGTCATTTGCTGATGTGGTATCACAACGAAATTGTCTTATCCAATAAGAATCTGAAGAGATAATCAATTTTCAATGTTTCCAGCCCTTAGGCTTGGTGAGTTCTGAACAATAGTCATGTTTCAGATTCCTCATATTATTTAGAAGCTTCTAGAGTAATATGCGAAACTCCTTTTATGAAAGTATTATTAGTCCATTAATCGTTATTTCAATATAAAATGCTTGAAAAAGATTACAACAATGGACAAGAAAGAAATTTATCAAGAGCATAGCTCGAAACAAATAAGCTAATCAAAGATAACCAAGACAATAAATGAAAATTGATTGGTATATCTTAAAAAGAATAAAGTAAATATAGCAAAGGCTATAAAAGAAAATTAATTGGGGTGTTTCTTTGAAAAGAATAAAGTAATCAAAGATTTAAAATGGGTAAAATGGGAAACTAGGTGCCCCAGATATTCCAGTCTGAGCTTCTCTGTTCCGATTTCTTGAGGACCATTTTAAACTCAATATGTGTTTAGGGGATTCGGAGTACTCTGTCAATGCCCCAAGACGTAACATACTTCTTCATTATTAATTCAAATGTAGCAAGACTACTATGTACCCCACTTTTTATCAAAATTTGAGCCGCCCTTTTCGGGTTTTCAGTTTAAAAGCCCCTTTGGTCTCAAAGCGCCCTTTGCGGGTTTTCGCCTTGGCCTCTCCTTTTTCTTTTTCTTTTTCTTTTTTTTTTTGAGTCGCCCTTTACGGGTTTTCACCTTGGTTTTTCCTTTTTTCGGTCAAATATTTCTTGACTGAACTTGAATTCACCGGATTGGGCAAGTTTTTGCCACCTGTCTCGATCAATATCAATGCTCCTCTAGAGCAGGTCTTCTTTGGCATCTGCTTTCCTCTAAAATCATTTTATAGAAGAAAAGTCTTTTTCAACATCAGGTTTCCTTGTGGAATTCTTTAAGATGAACCTCTTTGTCATAAGCTTGGATAACTTTAACCTTTTCTTCAACTAGGTTCAATTAGCAAAGTGTTTCCATTCCATAAACCAATGGGTAAGATGTTGCCCCAGCGAAGGTTTTGGCCAACGTTCAATAAGACAGAGGGTAAATGGTAGCCTCTTATGCCAATCTTTACAAGTCTTAGCCACCTTTCATAATTTTTTTTTTGGAAACTTTTGTTGCACTGTGATATACTGCCTGATCTTTGGACAAACTGTAAACTTTGCCTTTGTATAGTTATTTAAACGCGATGGCATTCTGCTAGCATCTTGATCTTTTTTTTTGTTTTGTTTTGTTTTTTTTTTGCGATTTGATGGCTATCGACTTTGTAACATTGACATATGAAGCTACTTCCACCCTCTTAGCAAAGTAGACGACGACCATGATGATAAATCAATGACAACTTGATGCGTTTGACAAGATTGGACCCATAATATCCATGCCCCACATATAGAAAAGTTTGTGAAAAAAATAGAAGAGTCACATAAATCTCATCTTCTTCAATTCAGTATTTATGGTATGACTGATGCAATCCCCTTCCATGGTAGACCAATAGTGCCCCATCCTCTTGTTTAGCCCGCGTCTTATTAGTCCAGGCATGTCCTGATATAATCGTGCAAAAACATCTTTGAATTTTCGAAGATAACTCAATAATGTCTCGCCTTATTTCTGTGATGAGCTAGGCTACAATCTTCACTCCTTTCCTAGGCTCGCAATATCCGATGACCCTTTATAGAGTAAGGTCTTTTTTCGTCTTGTTTCACCATTCTTAACAAATTAGAAGATATGTCACAATCTCTGTTATCTTCAAAGTCCTTAGATCCCCTAGGCCCATATCTCATTGAAAAAGGGAGTTAGTAACAACGTCGCTCATGTCGTTGATATCTGGGTATCTAGGTATGAAGGCAAGAAATGCAAAGAATAAATGATTCTAAGGATATTTATTTATATGGTGATGGATGAAGAATGAAAGAATATTCTAATAAAACGAAAGAATGTACAATATGAAATAGAAAGAATAGAAGAATATGTGCTAAAAAAGATGCATTTTATTGAAATAAAATTTTGAACATAAGCCTATTTCACAAAAGAGTTCTTGTTGCCTCTAGGCTTAAGGCAATAAGCATGTTTTGAATATTACTCTAGACTAGCTTTAAAAATACAGGGATCTCTTCCACAGTCCCATTATTCAAAATACTCCCAAGTATTCAAGGGCTTGGAAACTTCATTCTCTAATTCCCTCTTCGTTTTTGATTTCTTCAAGGAGTCACAACTTTCTTGTCTCCTCCTCCAATTACCGCATTTACTACCTCGTCAAATTGATCAGGTTTTGATGAGTCATCGAATTTCACAATTCCCATTTTAATGAACCTTTTGACCAACTTTTTAAACGTACTACAGTTTTCAATTGAGTGCCCCATTATTCCTGCATGGTAGTCGCATTGAGCGTTGAAGTCATACCATTTAGGATAATGGGGCTGTAACGGCTTTAGATAAAATGGAAACACCACATGTGTGTCAAATAAACTTCGATATAGCTCCTTATATGTCATCGGGATTGGCGTAAATTGGAGCCTTTCAGAGTTTTGCCTTAGAAAGACCTGATTGCTGGTAGTTGCCGTCCTTGGCTGGTTTACTGTAATCGGCTCTGAATGGCTCTTGTTATACCTACCGGTACTATTTGCTTTCTTTTCCTTCTTCTTCAGGGTCTTTGAAGTCCATTCTCCCATTCCTTTTGTTTCTACCAGAACAATCGGTTTGGCTTGATCATCACTCGGGTTAAGACCTGAACCCATTGGGAAATTTCATAGGGCCAAAGTATCAATTTGACATTGGAGTTCAATAATGAAGGGTCCCCCATGCGAATGCGTGTCTGGTTGAGTCGGGACACCTTTTGGGGAATAAACAATGTCTTCCTCATCATCCACACTATTGACTGCTGGGCCACTCCTCTTTTCAAGTCTTTCTGCGAGTAACTGGGTTAACTGGCCAATCACATTCTTTTGGAACTCTAACATTTGTTCCCGCATTTCTTGCTGAATCTTGGTCAATTGCCCCTGCATCTGTATTTGCATTTGCTCTATTCTCTCTAACCTTTATTCCATGTTTTCCAGGTTAACTGAAATATTTTTACCTAATTAGGGTCCTTTCGTAAAAGTCTAATGCAAATGATGCAATGTAATACAAATGCATGAATGCAAAGAGGTATCGATTCTGATTCAACTTCATTTTAGAAAACTTTATTAGAAAACAAAATCCTTTACATAAAACGGACTACAAACATGCTTTCGTTCTAAGTCCCAAAGTTTTGATTTCCCAAATAAAGAGGTTATTTCTTGACCATGATCCGACCCTAGCTCATATTTCATGCTCTGTAATGCCAAAATCTGCAGATGATCAGTTACTTCTCGAATCTGAATTATTGCTTCACCTATGAGGTAATCTCGACTCCTAACTTGATCATGAGAATGGTGAAGCTCTTCTTTCTAACGCTCTTCTCTTGTTTTAAGAAGCTTGATCCGAATTTCACAACCGTGGAATGCTACTTCTAACTCTTCAATCTTACCTTTCAAGCTTGACTTTAACTCGATCGTAGAATTATAGCTTCGATAGTGATGAAGAGACCGTCCAAGCTTGGCATTGATCTTCAGAAGAAGATTTGTAATGTATTGATCATTCACCCTAGCTGGTGCCATACAATGAGTCACAATGCCACACTCAGAAAGATTCTTCCGCTTCCATAGCCCATAAAGATCAGAATTTTTCCTATCAAGGGGCAGACAAAGAAGGAACTGCAGAGCTCCAGGAAGATTAGATTGTATCTGTTCAAATCTTTTTCCACCTCTAACTACCGGTGAAAGGCATCTATTCTGGTTTATCTATTTGAATATATCAAATGGAGGATCAATACGAATTCCCTTCATTTCTCCACAACGAATCATATCCCTTGTAATGTTGTTTGGATCACAACAAGGAGCCGAGAAGTTCACAACAACCCATCTTTCAATCCTAGATAACTCCACCAATTTCTTGAATGATACAATCTCCTTAATCTCCCTTTTTTCGTGTCCATTTGGGTTATCCTGGCCATCAGGGCTTGCATTTCCATTGTTTCTAGTAGGTGCAACATCCTCAAGTACAACAGAAAACTCAAGCTTGTTGTTTGGTAGCAGACCTATAATAAATAAACTCTTCTTACCATCATAGGCAAAATTCTTTCCATCCAAATCATTTTTGTAGGTCTCATGCACTCTGTCAGTCACTTTCCTTCCAACACTCTTACCGTCCACAGGGTGACCATCTTCATATGAAAAAGAAACGCTGTACTGGTAGAAGTGTCTATCCGTATTCCCCATGCTCACTTTGAAGTGATTGGTGAGTATAATTACCCTTTGCCCTTTAGTTCCAACACCACGCCTTGCCATAGGGTGTCGTACAATCTTCTTCGCATCCGATTCTACTTTGATCGGAACAACATTAGGAGGCACAGGTGACTGAGGAGGCAAGGATACCAGTATTGCCCCTATTGCCCTCTTGCTCCAACGAATCAATACCCTAAAATCTTCTTTCTCTAATTGCTTTTGCTCTGACCATATACGAACGATTGCATTATCTTCCACTTTATCAAGGAATTCGTTCTCCATAACCAGCTTTCTAACTCTAGAAACTGACCATGAATCGATACCTCTTAAATATGGAATGACATGCACAAAAGGATGAAACATAACAAGTTAGTGTTGCAACATATAAAGCAAGCAAAGTAAATAAGCATCCAATTGGGTAACTACTAAGGTTCGACGTAGTTTTACTTAGGGTGGGTTCCTAGGTTCTCTACGTGTATTTCATCTCTAAATTTGAGGTACCCGAACCAGCAGATTCCTTGATCCTCACCCATTATAGCCTCATATAGACCAAGTTCGGTTCAGGGGAATACATTTCCCTATGGCCATGCGGAAGTGAAAACTTCACGGAGACATAGGTACAGATGTATTCCGGAAGCAATCCACTAGCCCATGCGGATGTGAAAACCTCACGAAGGCATAGCTTCTCGCTCCCACTTAAGGGTGTGACCACGACGGTCATGCGGTGCAATGCAAAGAGATATATTTTAAAATCACATGCAATAAAAGGATCATATTTTTAAAATCAGAATTTTAAATTTGAACAAAAGGACATGAAATTATCGATTTTACGGCTTGACTCTCTTACAGTTCCCCAGTGGAGTCGCCAAGCTGTCGAAACCATTTTAAAAATCGATTTAGTAAATGAGGATCGACTTTAAAAACAAAATGGGAGTCGCCACCAATCCCTTTTTACTTAGGTGTGATTAGATCACCTTAAAAACGTTTTATTTCAAAATACTGATCTTGGTCTACGAAAAAAAAAGAAAAGTGGGTTCGGGAGTCGATTACGTATGAGGAAGGATTAGCACCCTCATAATGCCCCAAAAGTTGGTACCTAATCGATAAAATTATGTCCAAATGTTTAAAATTTAAAAATATTTAAAAATATGATTTCTAGAAGAAAAAAAACTTCAATCAATTTGATTTAAAAATTTGAGAGTTCTTTGTTCCGAATGAATATAAACATCACATCCAGCACGATTGGACACGATATTTTTTAAACACTCGTAACTAAAATCATCTCACGATTTACAAAAATTGTTAAAAGGATATTTAGTTATTTAGCCAAACGGAAAATCGAAACCCAGCATGATTGGGCACTATTTCCCGAATTTCTAAATACCAAAACATTGCCTTATTTTAAAAAAAAAAAATTAAAAATATGATTTCTAAAAAAAACTTCGAGCAATTTGATTTAAAAATTTGAGAGTTCTTCATTCCGAATGAATATAAACATCACATCCAGTACGATTGGACATAATATTTTTTAAACACTCGTAACTAAGATCATCTCACGATTTACAAAATTTGTTAAAAGGATATTTAGCTATTTAGCCAAATGGAAAATCGAAACCCAGCACGATTGGGGCACTATTTCCCGAATTTCTAAATACCAAAATATTGCCTTATTTAAAAAAAAACTTTAGATAAAGTATTAATTTTGCAAAAATATATTTTATTCTAAAACAATGATTTTATGAAAATGTAAGGTAAATCCCGAGAAATATCAGAAAATAATAGAAAAATTGAAGCTAATGGTGGGTTAATAGAAAAATACTACATAACATAATAAGAAAAATATTAATAAAATAAGGATGATAATAAAACGAACACGATAATAATGATAATAAAAGATATTGATAAAAAAATAGTATAATAGAAGTAAAAAAATAGTAAAATAATATAATGTTGATAAATAGAAATAATAATAACAACAATAATAATATATAATGATTATACATAATAAAATAATTAGTATATATATAAAATTTTAAATAAAACATATATATACATAATATACTATAAAAATTATATGTCATAAATAATATAAATAAAACAGATTATATATAATAAATTTTAAAAAAGATTTTAAAAATAATATATAATATAATACTATATAATATACAAGTTAAAATATAATATAATAGATAATATATAAATTATAAAATAATATATAAATTATTAATCCAAGTAAAATAATATAATAATAATTAAATATATATAAATATATATAAAATATACATATAAAAAATATATATAAGTGAATTTCATAATATTAATAAATTAATAAATATAGGAAAATAATATAGAATATTTAGTATGATAAATAATTAAATACAACATAAAATAATAAAATAAAATAAAAGGATAAAAAAAATAAAACAAAGAAAACAGAGGGTTAAATAGCAATTATTCAAAAAAAATTTGAACGCGCGTTAAATCACAGGGGTTAAAATGGAAATTAGGTTTTGATCCCAGCCTTTAAAGAGCCGGAAGGACTAAATTGGAAAGTAATTAAACTTTAGGGCCAAATTAAAAATAAAAAAATGAAATTAAACGGAATTAAAAAATAGAAAAATGCGAGAGGACTAAAGGGATAAATTTCCCATTTTCTAAAGACACGCGGATCCTAATCGGGTCCCCGGGTCGACGCGCGGATCCTTTTAGTCAAAACGACGCCGTTTCTTCTGCTTATATAAGTTAAAAAACACAAAAAAAAAAAAAAATCAGTTTTAAACACAAAAGAAAAAAAAAATCAGAGAGTCCCTTCCTTTTAAATGCTCTCTGCCCTTTGGCCTTCGGCCAGGGCTCAAATGGAGGCCGTCGCACGCGCCTCCGTACGCGCCGCCATACTCGCCGTTGGGGACTTTGTTTTTATGCGCGGTTTAGAAAGGTAAAGGGCTTTGCTTTGTTTTATTTATTGCACATTCAATATTAACATGAATAAATAAATAAATAGCACGAATATAAATCAGAAATCACCTTCGGTTTTAGTGATTCTTTTATTCTCTGAATATTTTGTGTATTTCTTCTCTCCTTTTTTGCGTCCCCTCTTTACATGTTTTCATAAGGCTTTTATAGCCTTTGAAATAAACAAAAATGAAAAGGAAATAAAAATTTTTCCTTGTTTTGCAGTAATTTGCTGTTGTTCCTTCCTTTTCTGTGCAGGTTAAAGACAAAGATCTCGCGATGGAGCCCCTATTTGGTGCGTTGAATGCGGCGTGATCGGAGGCGGACTGCAGGTGGGCGCTAGGAGCTGATTTTGGCGCAAAAAATGGGGCTGCTTGCTGGCTCTTGCGGCGCGAGGGAAAGGGGTGCTGCGGCGCCTAGGGTTTACCCAGAAACCCTAAGTCTGAAACCATTTTAAGTTCAGACCTTTTTGGGCCGGTTTAGGTTCTGGGTAAAGGGGTCTGTTCTAGTAATGAGTTAGTGGGTAGTGGTATAGTTAGGCTCGGGTGTAATTGGGCCACGGGTTTAGGTGATTCTGGTTTTAGGGTGTGATGGATTGGGCTGTTTGGGTTTGTCGTAAATGGACTGTAAAGAGAAACTGTTTATTGGACATTTATTTATTTATTTATTTTTATTTTGGTTTTCACGGGCCCGGGCAAAAATGGGCCATTACAGACGTTGTACATCTAGATTACATATTCTCCAACGAAATATTAAATACTAACGAGTAAGCTCGTACTGATAAGTGTTATAAAATAATAATAATGCAAACAACACAGGAATAACATATGAGAATAAAGAGAGATTTCTATTGCATTTCTCTTCTATTTCCATCATCCTTACAAGTAGTATATATAGGAGTATATATATATATATATATATATATATATAGGGAGATTAGACTCCTCATTTTCTAATACATGTAAGAGGCCAATTTTGCCCGGGCCCATGAAACAAACCAAAACAGAAATAAAATAAAAAATAAATGTTCAA
Organism: Gossypium australe; assembly: GCA_005393395.2. NCBI lineage: Eukaryota > Viridiplantae > Streptophyta > Magnoliopsida > Malvales > Malvaceae > Gossypium > Gossypium australe. The sequence goes on along the minus strand of CM016622.1, from coordinate 95,860,691 downwards.
GTTTATTTTTTTTACAGTCCATTTTTTGACCCAAACTAATGCCCAAGACCCTAAACAGACCCAGAACCTAAACCGACCCAAAAGGGCCCAAACTTAAAACAGTTTCAGAGACCTAGGGTTTCTGGGAAACCCTATGCGCCGCAAGCCTTTCCCAGTAGCCCCTTGGTCACGCCGCTAGTCGCGCCGCAGCTTGCGCGAATCACTCCACCGCCGAGATTTCCTCGTCTTTACCTGCAAAAAGGGAGAGAAACAAGCAGCAAGCATGGCAAACAAAACAGAATTGATGTATTTCCTTTTTTCATTTTTTCGGGTTATAAAACCCCCATAAATCTGTAAAACGAAGGACACGGTTTTTCTTTGCACAAACAAATACACAGAGAAATATATACAAGAATACAACACAAAAAAGAATCGAATCAGCCAAGGTTTTGTTTCATTTTTATTTCTGAATATTGTTATTATTTTGTTTTATTTTTTAAACAATAATATATATATATATATATATATATATATATAATACTAAAAAAAAGGAAAAACTTACGTTTTTGAGATTGCGCAATGGCCTGCGACGGCGGCGGGTCGCGCCGGAGGGCTTGCCGAAAATCGCCCTGGGGGAGAGCATTTGAAGGCTCTCAAAAATTTTTTTCTGCTGGAGTAAGGAAATGAAAATTTTTTAAAAAATTTTCTACTTTTAAACATCTCCTAAACGGCGTCGTTTAGGGCTGAATTCAATTTCCCAAAAGCGGCGCCGTTTCACCTATGGCCCGCGTGTGTGACCCGACCCGCAAGGAGGATCCGCGTGTTTTTATAAAATGGGTTATTTGCGCTTTTAGCCCTTCCACATTTTTTTAAATTAAGTTTATTTTATTTTTTAATTTTGCTCTATAATTTACAATGTTTTTCAATTGAGTCCTCCCTGCTGCTGTGCGTTTTGGAGGGAGGGAATATTTCCTCATTTGGTCCTCCCTTGTTGTGCGCGCGTTCAATAAGGCCGCTTTCCTTTTACTTTCTTCAAAATTTGCCCTCAAATTTATATTTCAAGTTCAATTTCATCCCTTTTTTATTTTCTTTTGTAATTTTTGTTATTTCATTATTAATTTCTTTTTTTTTCTTATTATTAACATCATTATTATTTGACTATTATAATTATTATTTTAATGTTATTATTATCATTTTATTTTTAACCTTACAATTATCACTATATTCATTTGTATTATTATTATTATTATTTTATTATGACCATTATTTTTTATATATATTATTACTATAGCTATATTCATTATTATTATTATATTTATCATCATCATCATCATCATCATCATCATTATTATTATTATTATTATTATTATTATTATTATTATTATTATTATTATTATTATTATTCATATTATCACATACACTTTTTTCATTGAGCACATTGGCATTATGATTTATTTTTCATTTTATCACAATCATATTATATTTTCTTTGATGCATCAAAAATTTGGTTTTGAAATAAGCAAACACTCCGTGTTCTAAGGTTCGAAAGAAATCGTATCCTAATTTACTGGGTTTCGATTTTCCTCTTCGAGTTCAAAGAACCTATTACTTTCCTTTTAAAAGTTAAATAAAAATTTATTCTCAAGAATTCAAAATTGTCATGTCCTAACTCACTGGATATGGCGTTATGGTATCTCGAGATAAGGATTTTAGAAAACAAGGCAATGTTTCGTGTTTGGAAGTTCAAGAAATTGTGCCTTAACGTGTTGGGTTTCGGTTTTTCGTACATCCAAATAACTAAATATCCTTTTAATTTCGTGTTTTGGGACCTTAAGGGACAATCTTAGTTTCGGGATTTAAAATGTCACACCCTAACGTACTGGATGTGATATTTTATCCTTTTGGAACAAAAGAGTCTTAATATTCCTAAAACGGGTTATATAAACATTCTTTAAAAGAAATTAGATTTTAAAATCTTTTCAAATTCTCAACATAAGGACATTAATTAATCAATTAGGTACCAATTTTTGGGCGTTACGAGGGTGCTAATCCTTTCTCGTACGTAACCGACTCCCGAACCTGTTTTCTTGTATTTCGTGGACCAAAATCAACATTTTGAAATAAAACGATTTATAAGGTGATCCAATCACACCTAAGTAAAAAGGGATTGGTGGCGACTCCATTTCCATTTTTTTAGTCGATCCCCATTTTCCAAATAAAAAAATGGATTCAACAATACATAAATAGGAAAAGGGTTACAAGAAAATGAAAGGTGAAAACATCCACTTAATAGCATTCATAATATATCTATAGTTTTTGAATTGTGACAAGTTTTTGATAATTAAGCTTGGTGTTCGTACAAAAGCAGCCAAAAGATGAACAAAGATGCGGATCACCAATTTTCAATGTATTGAGTTTTCCTTCGGAGTCAGATCCCTTAAAATGGAAAAATTTTTATTTAGGTCTTTTAAAATTTTTATTTAAGTCCTTTAAAATTTTTAAAATTTTAAATTAGTAGAAATAAAATTACACTTTGGCCTCTCTAAAAATAATAAAAAATTAATTTAATTTTTTAAAAGTTATAAAGATATAAACTATTAAAATTGTATCGCAAAAATTATATTTTAATTTCGACCCCTAAAATAATTTTGTTGCTCCAAGTTTAGGATGGAATCCAAAAATTGCATGATTTACGTTTCTTTAAATTTTAATTTTACGAACCCAAGTTCCTCCGTTGCATGGCATCTTATTTATGTGTGTGTGTGGACACAATATGCTTTGATTTCCTAAAGCTTGTCTACACAGTCGTACCCACAGTATTTAGAAAATAATACTAAAGAACCAAAGCAACATAACTAGCTACTCTAAACCAAAGTCACATGGACTATTCATTTTCACTAAAGTGACCATGTTCGCATATTCATATGTGTATACGTATTATCCTTTGAAGAAATGATTTGACACAGATGTTGGCAAGGATTACAATGGCTGTTATGAAGACAAGTCTTTGTTCCAGATCTCAACAATTACTAATACAGAGAAGACAACATAAGGAGCACAGAAAGCAGTCGGAGCGTGGTTTCTTGTATGCCTGAGAAGAATATCCACCATCAACTGTCTTTGACTATGGTATTCATCACTTAAGCCACTAACATCTGTTATGAAATTATCACTCTGTCATTAAAATCTGTTACCTCCCAAACGTCAGTCCGATGTGATAGTTAAAAGGGATTTTAAATGCCAACTTGAATGTCTAACCAAGTAAATAAAAGTAAAATTTCTTTTTATGAAAATAGAAATTTTCTCTAGTTTAAACAGAAGCAACAATTGAATTTTTTTTTTGTTACCATAAAAAAAGAGAAGAGAATAACATAACTCACCAACCTTTATACTTGCTTGCTATTGTGGTTGCCCAACTATGTTGAGAGCTTTATGGTCGAATGAAAATTCAGGTAGGAGATGTCTCGGGTGTTCAAATTATGGGAATGAGAGAAGGCGTTGTTGCCATTTTTTCTACTAAATTGATCCACCTCTGGCATCTCGTGCAAAGGCGCTGTTGGACTCTTAAGGTGGTGTCCAAATTATTGAATTGATCGATCATTTGTTCTTTCATTTTGAATAAAAAAATCTATCATTGGGTGGAACACTCAATTTGATTTTTACTGTTTCGATTCAATAAAGGTGACTATGAAAGTGAATGATTTTTCAATCAAAATAGAAATAAAAATTAAATAAAATAAAGGAGACAAATGTTTTTTTTTTCAGTTCAAGGATTAATCTGATGCATTGGTTTTGATTATTTCGGGAAACTAAATTAACATGCTCCTTTGATTAATTTAGAAAATTCAATTAATTTATTTAAAAAATCAATTAATTCACTTGACTGGACATTATTGTTGGCATTTAAAACTCATTTTAACTACTACGTCGGACTATCGTTTGGGAGGTAACGATATTAACGGAAAAGTGACAATTTCGTAACAAAAACGATAAGTAAGTAACTAAAACATAACATTTCAAACATAAATAACTAAAATAAAACCTAAAGCAAACAAAAATAATTATTTTGATAGTTTATCCAAAAATAAATATTTACTGAGTTCTGTTGAATGGGTGTTTTATTCTGTCGTCCAACCCTATTGATACTTTTCCCTTCTCCATTTAAATTCCTTCAAATTCTTCTTAAAAGCAAAAAAGGGTTATTTTTGGCTTTCTCTTTGTTTGCTTATGTTCATCTCCCTAACCCAGGTAATTTCTTTCTACTTTATTTTGGTGTTGTGTGGGTGATCTTGTTTCTTTTTGGAGGTTTTTTTTTCATTCTGATTATTGTATGTTTTTTCAGAACAAAATACATCAATCAAAGATACTCAACTTTAATTAAAATAATAAAATAATCATTAAACTTTAGTTACTAAACATTAAAAGAACAAGAAATCAGTGGCTAGTAACCATTTTCTGATACAGGTGTAACAAGGACCTTGCTGGAAGAAGAAGAAACAGAAACAGAAGCAGAAGCAGAAGCAGAAGAACAAGAAGAGAAGAAATAGAAATACCCATAGTTGATTTGAGTTTTCTCTTTCATTTTCTTTGTTGATTTTCTCAGCATCCAAACAATGGAGAGTTTAGCGCTCCACTGGTCCTTTATCATCGCCGCCACCATTGCCATTGCCACCTCCACCACTCCTTTCTCACTTAATCTCGACGTTTTCCTCCATTTCCACTCTAAACCCATATCCAAATTGTCTCCCCCGTCCATTTTCCCTCCATCTTCTTCGTTCTCTGCCCTCCGATCCCCTCTCAATTCTCTCTTGTTTTCCCCTCTTCCCAAACGAAGAAAGACTTTACTTTTCCTTACTCATGCCACTTCTCAAAACGACAATGACCCACCACCTTAAACGACACCTTCTCCTCCTCTGCTGCCGCAAGGAGCTAAACTCCTCCCTTTTCCTCATCTAAATTTCAATAGGCAGTAGCAGTAGGGGAAGAAGAATAAGAGAAGTGATAGAGCAAGAACTTGAGACAACCCTTTGGTGCTTCAATAGAAATGGAAGCAGAAGATGAAAGATGACCATTGCTGCCATGGATGATGTTTTCAACAGCTTGAAAAGCTCTTCTAGAACCCTTTTCCCAAAATTCAATCTTCCCTTTCTTCTTTTTTTTTTTTTATTATGTGAAAATAGTTTTCTTCTGCTTTTTTTTTTTGAAAAATGTTTTTTTAAAAAAATTGTTTTCTTCTTTTCTTCCTCTCTGTTTTCATTTAATCTCTAGCGTGGGGTTCATTGACGTCGGGCGGTGGAGCTGGTAAAAAACTTCACTTTTTATATTAAAAAAAAAAAATTCTAGTTGCATCTTTTGTGTTTTCAAAAAATCATTTTAGAATTCGTATCTGGTAGAATGTTTTCCTTTTTGCAAGGGTTCGTTTAGTGTTGTGTTGTTATGAATCTCTATGTTTTTTTATTAACAGATGTTGATTAGTCTTGATTTGTTTTCTTGGTTCTAAGTTGTTTCAATATGTTTCTCATTGGTAATTGTATTGCCATGTTGGATTAGTAGCGTAGAGGGAAAATAAGGGTTCCCAACTCTCACTGCAATTTGGATTTAAAAATTCGAGAGCATATCCAAAAATGGAAACTTAACGTGATTCACAGTACTTAGGAAATAATAATAAAGAACCAAAGCAAAATAACATGGACTATTCATTTTCACTAAAGTAACCATGTTCGCATATTGAAGAAATGATTTGATGTTGCCATGTTGGCAAGGCTGTTATTAAGACAAGTCTTTGTTGCAGCAGCAACTGCGATCACTAATGAAAAGAAGACAACGTAAGGAGCACAGAAAGCAGTCGGACCGTGGTTTCTTGTATGCCTTGAGAAATAATGCGAATTGTCGATTAGGCTGGTGAATGAACTGCTTTTGAATCTGATATTGATCACTTAAGCCAAGATGTGCCATAAGAAGGCAGACATGAGTGAGCAGTTCGCCGCCTCTCCTGAGTTGTTGGGCATGTTCTTTCCACCCACAATGGACTGCAGCATAGGCCAGCAATTCCACCCACACTTTGTTAATCATCTCTCACTTCTCATCACATCCCCAATTACTCTGACCTTCTGGTTTAAGTGCCTGCAGTTGCCTTGCAAGCCTATTGCCATAGAAGAAAACCGATTTGCATCTATCTCCTTTTACTTCTTCCAATGAGATTTCAGTTTCAACTCGAAGTAACTCAGAACAAGCTTTATCTATATGATTCTTAATTACCTCTTTCTTTCGTTTAAAAAAACGGCCTCCTCACAGGTGTCTCTGTATCGTATCTCACCAATGCCTTTTGGCAGCATATTTGGGCACATGACAAGAAGATAAAGCATGTAATCTGATAAACATTTACTGTTTTTGCTAGATTTTCTGATACTAGGGTGGTTGAATCTCTTAAGATCATCATAGTAACAGAGTTCAGTAGCAATGTGCCAAAGAAGAAGGCTATGGTCGAATTCTACCCCAACTGTGCTCCACTCAAGATGCTTATCACATTTGATTTCTTTAAGCACATTATCACCTCTGTGTATTAATAATGTCTTGCATAAGTTGATGTCATATAGGTTATCCTCGATTCTCTTACTTTTCTCTTTTAGTTGTTGGAAGATCAGATATTTAAGTTCAGGAACCACACCTTGCCAAGTTTCATCTTCCAGTTTACTAGGAGCCACAGGTTGCCAAGTTACATTCATCATCTTCTCGGATATTTCATATATGCCAAGAAATTTTTGAAATCCAATCCATCGAGGGGTGATAGCCTCTCTTAGGCAAACATCCATGATATTGTACTGGGATATGATTCTTGGCCACCTCTTAACATTTGTTGGTTGTTTAGAACGGCCCATTCCCAATCTAGTGAGGAACAACATTGTCCAATCAGAGTAAATAAGGATGACGAGTGCATAAACCTCCATAACAACAGCTCCAAATAGTAGTATGTAAGTTATGGTGATGTCGGCTGTTGAATATCCATTTTGCTTAAAAAATATAAGAATCGAGAATGTAACCAATGCAGAAACAGATGCCAAGAAACTGATAACGCGAAGCAAGATCCCAAACCATGAGTAAAAATATGCTTTAGTGTAGAGCAAATCATACAGAAATGAAAGCTCAACTTCTACCAACTGGAAGGCTTCTTCGGATGACTTGTTGCTAATTATAGAGTGGCAATCTGTTCGCTCATAATAGCCAAGGATAAGGTCTGCAAATAAATATTTGAATCTCTTGAACAAATATCCAGCTTGATGAAGATAATCATTTGGCTTCACATCTTCATGTGGTAGCACCGTTAGTGCCACAGGGTCCCTATCATTGCCATCTCTATTTTCCACAAATTCAACATAATCAGGCCCGGCATCCGGAGCTGAGAGCAGTGAACTTCTAAAATGTTTAGCACTAGATGACCTAAGCACCCAAGTCCTCTCCCCATACTTTATAATGCCAGCAACGAACACTGGAATGGCTATAAATGTGAGGGTAGTGTCACCCCCCGACCTCAAGAACACATAGAATGCAACTCCAACCTCAACAATAAGGCCAAGTAGATGCCTTAGCCACAATTCATTGTCTTCTAAGGCATAAGCTGTTATAGTGTCTGGACCGCCGAGGTGCAACAGAAGGAATGGTGCCCAAAAAGATTGAAGTAAATCATTTGGTTTCAAACATTTTTGTCCACAATATCCACCCAGTGTGGCAAGATTGCCCAATGCAACAGTTGCAACCCAATCTGCTGACATGTATGCTGCCCAAACAATGATCCTGATCCATATTCTTGTGGTAAGCTTTCTTCGAGAACCAAATACAACAAGAATTACTTGTAATAAAAGGCTGACTAAAACCAATACTCGGATCTCCCATCCAGTCCAAACATGCATTAATTTATCTGCAAATATTTTCGCGACCATTCTCCTTGAATTGAAAGACCAAATCAGCTGCAAACTCTACAAATTTAGACACAAATAATGCTGAATAAAATTTAATTTTTGAATGCAAGATGCCACAAAAGAAAGAATTCTTTTATAGATGATAAAACAAACTATATGAATATTTACAAAATTAAAATAAAAATGTAGAAGAAGAAGAAGAAGATGATGATATTGAGAAGCGAGTAGTGAGAAAATCCATAGTCTTCTACAAGTCATAACATGCATTTTGATGTCAAATAACTCTAGCCAAAGTGTAACATCCCGCTCGGAGGAATCCTTGTAGCCAAATACTGTTCAAAGGAATAAGACGGATAAGACGAGTCTGAAGTGAATAGTGTTAAAGAGAGTCGAAAAATAAGAGCTATTTAAGTGCGCCTGTGATGCCTTAATGTTGGTGAACATTAGGTCAGCACATAGCGACTAAGAAGAATGTCTAATAAGGAAGGATTCGCCCCAAAAGCCTCTGCTTGGCGTATGTAGGATGGGCGGAGCCTATTATAGGAAATAAGGATAAATTACGACAATAAGCTTATGCCAATGATAAATGCTAAAAGTAACATGTTTTAATCCCATTTTTAATGCGATTTTAGGTGATTATTCAATGTTAATGGTGAATTTTATGCTCTTAATATTTTAAATTCATGTTTTTGTACTTTTGGGAGCAAAAGGAGTGAAAAACGAGCGAAAATGAGAAAATCGAAATAAGGTACAAGAGCCACACGGGTTGACCACTTCTACATGACCTGACAACATGGTCATGTGAGACACATGGGCTGCCATACAACCATGGGGTAGGCCATGTTGTTTTCATGGATTTGCACCCTGAACTGTGGGAAAACGCGATTTTTAGGTTTTTCGAGCATTCTAAGACGTAGATATGACAAAAAATAAGAAGATAGAAATGAGCCGTCGTAGAATATTCAAGAAAAAAACTCGAAAAACACCATTGAAGCCGATTCTGAAACAGATTCCCATCAAGATTGAAGATTCACATTTGATTTCTTAGGAAGCCATAGTGAGTTTCTTTGTTTCTTGTGGTTATATTGTCTTGGATGTTTCTATTTTCAAGTATGAACTAAATGAACTAATATTCTAAATACCTAGGGGAGATGAACCCAATGATGAATTCTGTCGTTTGATTTTTATTTTACACAATAAATACTTAGATATTGTTCTCCTTTGTATGTGCTTAATTCTTAGTTTGATATTTCTAGATTATTGATCCATGTTTGATGTGCTTAAATTAGAGGAGGAATAGACCCTGTTTAAGAGTATATCTTGTGTAATTGAGTGGAGTTGCATGCAATCCTAAAAATAGGATGACATAAATCGACCAGATTAGAGTCAAATCTAATAGGGAAATTCCTAGCACGAGTTAATGCGATAATAAGGGTTTTAATTAGAAAGAAATTTTAATTAATCAACCTAGAGCCTGTTTCTCTTACTTTCAAAAGAGATATTAACATAATTTAGAGATTTCTACGGATCAAGATACTAAGTAAAGAAATTGCGTAATTTAGATTGATAATGACATATGAAATCTAAGTGGATTCTTTACTGTGTATTGTTTTGCTTCTTGGTTATTAATCGGTTATTTTCATGATTTATTTTTTGTTGTGTTCATTAGTTAATTAATTTAGTTATTTTTAGTTTTTAATCAATCACTCGAATTTATTGGTTAAATAATAGAAAGATGATAATTACTAGTACTTTTAGTCTTCATGGGAATGATATCTTTACTCACCGTAGTTATACTATTAATTGATAGGTGCACTTGCCTTAGTCAAATTGTTAGTTAGTTTTGTGGACACCAATAAAAAATAAGTACATCTAGTAATTATGGCCTTGAGCCATTTGAGATATAAGGGAAGAATAGTTAGGGATTAGTTCTTGGAAATCGTAAGATTAGGATAAGACTACCAAATGACTGATGTGACGGTTGTTGAGTCCCAATAAAGTCAAGAGACAAGTCAAAACACTTAAGGCAATAAAGATATCTCTCTCCTCGGGACAGCAGAACTAAGGGAAGATAGGAAAGTTCCTCTAAGTTAAGTATAAGGCCTGACGTATAGCGAACTATGATCTATAAGTAAATAAAACGTTATCCACCCCACTAAGACTTTTGACATATATGTGGGCGCATAGTCTGTATGAAATTTGATGTGAGATGCCGTTAGGAAAGGACACCCAGTAAAACACAAAGTAGACTCATGTAATAGAGTTATCGCCAACAAGGTGTGATGCGCCAACACGTGATCAGTTGGGCTATCAGTTACGCTCTAACGAAGGATAGACGAGAACCTAGGCATAAGCTATATATGCATTTGTATGCCCTACATGTTTCTTTTTACAACTTTCATGCATCTATCGGGTGAGTTACATGGATTAAGATGCGTGTCAAACATCCAGTGGGGCAAAGAAAGAAATATTTGAGTGACTAGGTAAGTTATAGGCATTGCTCCCTTACTTCATCAGGAAGTATTCTCTTCCTATATAAGGATGATCTAACGAGAAGTCAAGCTCTGAGATGCCCTTGTTAAGGTAGGAATCGTGACCTTGCACGTTATACTGCCGAAGGGCAGACCTATTTGGCTTGATGAAACAAGTATGATGAGATTCTGCTATGTCATTCTAATGTTCAAAGTTAAAAGGAATGAGTTAAAAGAACATATCTTGACGAGGTCTTGTGGTTTGATGTTTAGGGGTTGCTGATCTGCTCGATGGAAGCCTAGGTCTGAAGTTTAAGTTGCCTTGACTCTTTTAAGTACGTTGGTATATGTTCATCTCTATTTTTTATAAATGACTATTTTGTGAAAGGTAAATGTTTGATGAACTTGCATACGTTATTCAAATGACGATGCACTTCTGATTTGAGAAGAAAGTGTGATGCTTAAATATGACATGATTCTATTCTATAGGAAAGTATGATCATGATGAATATGTAAGAAATCATGAGTTGAATGATAAGTCTCTGTTTTTTTTACGCCTGCAAGCATGATGGGGTCTCTACATGGATAAGTTACATGAGTTGCATGCATGAAAAAATGAATGCACATGTGCATAGTAATCTATTAAGTATGAGTCTACATAAAGAGTCTGCTTGCATGTGAGTCTATCGAGACAATAAACATGAATTCTGGACATGGCAAGAAGACCATATAGTGTAAGACCTAGTCTGGGACTATGGCACATATGGGGATATGAGAACCACATAGTGTTAGACCTAGTTTGGGACTAAGACGTCATGTGGGAAAAAAGATAAAGGACGGTTGGACGAGTACCAGGCAATGAGGGGAAAACCTTAAGATGTTGAGTTTAGGCAAATCCCTATCGTCGAAAACATCATTTACTGAAATGTTAAAGCCTTTGTGGATGTTCTTTGATAAGTGGAAACCTATGTGGATACTCTCTGTTATATGTGAGCCCTAATGGCAGAATCTGTTATATGTGAGCCTTTGTGGCTGGATATGTTATATACGGAAGCCTATGTGGCTATATCTATTAAATATGCTTTTTTGGAAAAGTCTGTTATATGTGGACGCCTTTGTGGCTATCTAATGTTATATGAGAGCCTTTGTGGTTGTATCTATTATGTGGATGCCTTTGTGGCTATCTATCTGTATGAACACCTCTATGGCTATCTTGTGTATGTGTTTGAACACCTTGATGCCCATTTAATGTGAGAAGGTGCCTTTGTGGCAACCAAAAGTTGTATGGACGCCCTTGTGGCTATCTAAGTCAATTTGATGCCTTCATGGCTATCTATTGATCAAGCGAGCGTTTGAAGCTTCCAAAGACAAAGGAAGAGAGTTGAAGTTAGAAATACGCCTTAGTGGCATAGTTTGTGAAGTGGCCCCGGAACAAAGATTTAATGGCAACGCTGAAGTGGCGAACTCTATCAATGAAATACCAACACGACGGAGTTTAAGTAAATGACTCTCTGAAGGAAAGGAAAAGATATGGTATCAATGAACTATGTCAGAAAGGTTCTGAATGTTAAGGATAAGGTGGACTCTGTATAAACGAAAAGAGAAAATGGTCAGTAAGGTGAAAGGGGCCAGAATGAAAAATGTGGCGAAAATGAGAAGAGTAAAGTACCTTGCTAAAAGAGACATAGGCCAAAGAATACACAATGTGTTTAGTATGCTACGAGGGTGTGACCATGGGTAAGATAAGAAAATTTTGAATAAGGTATGGTTTTTAAGCGGAAAATGATAAAGGATAATATGGTAAGTATAACCTAGAAATGTAGGGAATGAATCTGGTAAGTGTCTCCCAAGAAGGAAATGGTAGTGTTAAGCACTAGATTTATTACAATGAAATAGATTAGGTACTTATAGTTTATCTCACTAAGTTATTGTGAACTTATGGTGGTTGTTTCTGAATGCAGGAGTTGGTAGTAAAGAGTGCGCCAAGAGATGATGGCAAGGTTAAGTTAGAATGCGGTGGTCCGTGTTGATATGCATACAGAAAAGGGAAAGATCGTGACAGGTTATGGTCCACGCCAAAAGAAAGTCGAAAGAAGATTATACGAACAAATTACGAAGATATGACAACGTTTACGTTCATATGAAGGGTTATATGGCGTAGTTAACGTCTACGCATAAGCTATAGAAATTTGTATATGTACGAAGTAAATTGAAACAATATTGATAGTATTCATAGTTTATTTAGAATGTAAAGACAAACATGCATTGTACAAAGATTTAATCATGATAATATACACGAGGTAATTTAGTAAATGAAAGTAGAAAATTTTATTAAGCCATTGCTCGTTTAGTACATAGGTAAATAGAAGAGTCTAAGTATGTTTTTCCTTAGGTGTAACACCCAATACTCAGATCCAGTTGATCAGGTCAAGTGAAGTGCATTACACAAAGTGTTGAGGCAATTGTTTGAACAGTGCTACTAGTAGTTACAACTGCAATTGGCATTCTGCAGCCTACATAGTTTACTTTATTCAAAGTTTGCAATATTTCAAAACAAAATAGTTGGGCCTTGGTATTTTTCTATTGTCTGTTGTCTTGTAGATGTGTTGGGTCATCTTTAAAGATTGATCCATAAGAAGAAACATATCCTAAATATTGTATCAAATCAAATCAAGCAATTGGATCCTTTATTTTAATGAGATTATATCAGATGAATTAAACATTAAGTTATCTCAAACTTTATTAGGATATTCTCAACATTGTTTTTATTGCTATTTTGGTAGGGATTTGATTTTAATTTATCTAGTATGTTAGCAAGCCAAATATCACATTTTCATGATACTTCCATAGGTTTTGTTTCGAGAGTTTAAGACTTGATCTATTCTTGGGGAACCCATTATTGTGAGTGCATTTTTCTTAAGTAAACAAGTGAGTCACTTGGTTTACAAACTAAGTTTTCAGTGAGAAAACTTAGTAGATAGAGATCTAGATCTTAGGTGTAAAAGTGAGGTTGTTATATCAGTGTGTAATAGGAATTAAATCACTATTTGTATGAGATTAAAGAGTGTAGATTATCTTTCAAGATAAAGACCCACAAATATAGAAAAATCAAACTAAGTAATCTATAACATTGTGTTGATTGTTGTTCTTTCGCAACTCCACTCGCTAATATAACTACTCCATTGTTCTTGTTGCAAGATGAAAATTCATGCAGTGAACACACTTGGTGAACTCTCCAAGAATGAAGAACTCACAACACATAGTGAACCCTTCATGTTTGGCGAACTCTTAGAAACTGGCAAACCCGCCAAAATTGGCGAATCCTTTAAGATTGGCGAACTCACAGTGAGTGGTGAGCTACTTCAAATGAACATTAAGTGGCGAGGTCATTACTTTGGTGAATTAAAATGCGAATTGGGGTCACAAAAAAGATGTGAGCTGACTAAAGCTAAACCATGAAGTTGCGAAGAACTTGCGTACAAGTTATGTTTTCAGATTATGTTTTCTAGTTTTTTTAGAATATTTAGTATTTATTAGCATAGTATATTTGATATTTATTAGTATAAAACATTTGTTATTTCTTTTCATATTTAGGAGTTTTCTTGTTATAAATACCCTTGTTACATTGTTTAAATTTTATTATGTGAAATATATAAAACTTTAGCAGATAATTTTTTTACTAAAATTCACATTTCTTCTCTTCAATTCTTTCTTTCTTATTCTCAAAATTCCAACATTTGGTATTAGAACTACCTTCTTAAGGGACGTTGTTATTCTTTGTGTTATACATGGCTTCCATAAGCTTTTCACCACCTTCATCGTTCGTTTTCAATGGTGAAAACTATCATATATGGGTTGTTAAGATGAAGACCTACTTGTAAGCTTATAACTTGTGAGAGGTTGTGAATATTGATGTCGAGCTCGCACCATTGAGGGACAATGCTACAGTCTATCAAATTAAACACCATAGTGATGAGTGAGCTAAAAGATATAAGGCGATGTCCTGTGTACAAAATGGCATCCCAGATGTCTTATTCACACACATTATGGCTTCTGAGACCCTAAAAGAAGCTTTGGATAAGCTAAAGGAGGAATTTCAAGGTTCAGATAAGACCAGAAAATAACAACTCATTAATCTCAGAAGAGATTTTGAGAATTTGAAGATGAATGAGGCTGGAATAGTGAAGCAGTACGCATACAAAATTATGGCGATAGTTAATAACATCAGGTTACTTGGGGAAGAGTTTGCAGATAGTAGGGTCGTTGAGAAAGTCATAACAACACTTCCTAAGAGGTGTGAATCTAAGATTTCATCACTTGAAGACTCAATGGACATATCAACGACCTCTCTTTTAAAATTGATAAATGACCTGTATGCTAAAGAGCAAAGAAGAGCGTCAAGGCGAGAGGAGCAAGTAGAAGAAGTACTGCGAGCCTTGAGTATTGATGGTGCAAACCCATCAGAAACATAAGAGTAGGAAAGGTATAATAGAGAAGAATGAGAAGGCGAAGCAAGATGGTGGAAAGAAGAAATATTCACCTTGTTCGCACTATAAAATGTAGATCATACAAGTAGTTGGATCACATGGAGAAGGTATGCAAAAATGAAGGGCGAACCCCTCAACAGAATGTGCAGACTTAGACAGCTGAGGGAGATCACATTCAGAAGGAGTAGGTATTCACAACCACATATTCTACTTAAAAAACAGAGTCGCGAAAGGTTGGTTGATCGATAGTGGATGCACCAACCATATGACCTTAGATGATAGCATCTTCAGGAAGATTGACAGAAGTTGCGATCTTAAAATGAGGATTGGTAACTGTGAACTCTTAGAAGCTAAGGACAAGGGCAAGCTACTGATCAATTCTCCATCAAGTATTAAAGTAATTTCAGATTTTCTTTTAGTACCTACGATAGATCAGAATCTCCTTAGCATTGGTCAACTTCTTGAAAAAAAATTATGATATAGTCTTTAAGAATTATGGTTGTATTATATTTGACTCATTAGGAAAGGAAGTTATAACAATCTTGATGAAAAATAGAAGTTTTGTGTTAGATTAGAATCTGGCGAACCCTAAAGCCTATTCCAATTCTATAGATGATGCGAACCTTTAGCACAAAAGACTGGGACATGCGAACTATAAGTCCTTTAGTCGAATGTGCAAGGCAGGTTTGGTCGAAGAAACAATCAACATGAAGGAGCATAGAGGCATTTGCGAGGTATGCCAACTTGGGAAACATGTGAGGTTACCTTTCTCAGTGAACAAGACTTGGTGAGCTCATGAAAGGTTAAAGTTGGTTCACTCTGATGTTTGCCAACCCATCAAAACACCTTTATTAAATGGGTGTAGATGTTTTGTCTTATTCATTGATGATTGTACTAGATATTGCTAGGTTTATTTTTTGAAACAAAAATCTGATGTAGCCGAAACGTTTTAGAAGTTTAAAGTACAGGTTGAAAACCAGTTTGATTGCAAGCTGAAGAAGGTCAAGTCTGATAATGGGACCGAGTACACCTCAGATAAATTCGTAAACTATTATCCATCACTAGCTCACCAACATTTACACTCCAAAAAAGAATGGAGTATGGGAGAGGAAGAACAGAACAATAATAGACAAGGCGAGGTGTTTGTTGTTCGAGAGCAAGTTACCAAAGAATTTTTGGGCTGAGGTAGTGAACACATTAGCCTATTTTCTGAACAAACTACCAACCAAGGCTGTAGAAGAAAAGACTCCATTTGAAATACAGCTTGGAAACAAACCCATTGTTTCCCACTTAAAAGTTTTTGGTTGTGTTTGTTTTACTCATATGCCACAGAAGAAACGAAGCAAGCTAGAGAGGAGATCGCAGCTAGGTATTTTCCTTGGGTATAGTAGCAATAGGAAGGGTTATAGAATTTATGATCCTTCCACTAATAAAATTTTGGTGAGCAAGGATATTGTGTTCGATGAAGGTAGAACATGGAACTGGGATGCTACTGAAACTGAGCAAAGGATATACGAATTGGGTTTGCAAAATCATGATGATGGCGAGTTGGGGGCGTAGTCTTGCGATGAGCTAACTGAAGCAGACTTTGACGACACTCCAGTAAGAGGCATGCAATCCATTGATGAGATCTACAGCGAGTTGACATAGCACAACTTGAACATGTGAGCTTTGAAGAAGCTGAAACCATAGAAGACTGGAGAGAAATCATGCAAGAGGAGTTGAATATGATTCATTAGAACCAAACTTGAGAGCTCATTAATAAAACATCACACAAAATGGCCATTGGTGGCAAATGGGTGTTCAAAACCAAACTAAATGATGATGGTTCACTCAACAAGGTGAAGTTGATGTTGGTTGTAAAAGGTTTCAGTCAACAATATGGAATTGGCTACTAGGAGACCTTTACACCAATAGAAAGGCTCGATACGATCAAATTGTTATTGGCCTTGGTGGCAAAGATAGGTTGAAGAATTCATCAGCTAGATGTTAAATTAGCGTTTCTGAATGACTACTTGTAGGAAGAAATCTATGTGAAACAACCTTCTAGGTTCGCAATTAAAGGAAAAGAAGAGCATGTATATAGGCTTAAAAAGGCCTTATATGGACTGAAACATGATCCATGAGCTTAGTATGCGAAGATAGAAGAGCACTTCACGAGCTTGGGACTTGAAAGAGCCCTGGTGAGCTTACCTTGTATGTGAAGAAGAATTTTTCCATTATACGTTGATGACGTATTTGTAATTGGGAGTATTGAAGCTTTAGTAAAGGAGTTTAAACAACAAATGGAGAACATGTTCGAAATGTCAGACATTGGATAAATGAGATACTTCCTTGGGATGAAAATAAGACAAGGTCAGGAAGGAATTTTCATAAGTCAATAGCGACACGACCTGATATTATGTACGCAGTTGACTTAACAGCGACACGACTGGATATTATGTACGCAGTTGACTTGTCAAGATTTATGCACTGATGTGATACCTCTCATTTGAAAGCTGAGAAAAGGTTACTACAATATATCAAAGGAAAAACCGATTTTGGTGTATAGTTCGTAAAAGCGAACCCCTTGAAGCTCGTTGGGTACACTGACAATGATTGTGTTGGATCTGTGGATGATATGCAAAGTCCCTCCAGATATTTCTTCTCATTTGGATCTGGAGTACTCTCTTGGAGTTTGAAGAAGCAATCGATAGTTGCTCAATCAATAGCTGAAGCAAAGTATGTAGCTGTAGTAACAGTCAACCAATCAATTTGGTTGAGAAAACTATTATTTGACTTGAATCTTGTACAGGTTGAAGCAACCTAAATTTTATGCAACAACTAGTTCGCCATAGCAATTGCGAAGAACTCAGTCTTTCATGGAAAGATGAAACATTTCAGGATCAAGTACTATTTTGTGAGAGAAGTCGAACAAAGCAAATAATTAACTCTGGTTCACTACAATATTGAAAATCAACTTGTAGATATTCTGACCAAACCACTTGGAAAGTCATGATTTGAGAAGTTGAGAAAAGAAATTGGTGTTCGCAGCATAAAGGCCAAGGATGAGTGTTGTGAGATGACCATTCATGTACTGAACACACTTGGCGAACTCTCCAAGAGTGGCGAACTCACAGCACATGGCAAACCTTTCATGTTTGGCTCTCTTAGAAACTGGCAAACCCACCAAGATTGGTGAACTCATAGTGAGTGGCGAGCTACCTCAAATGAACAGTAAGTGGCGAGCTCATTACTTTAGCAAACTAAAATGTGAACTAGGGTCGCGGAAAAGATGTGAGTTGTCTAAAGCTAAACCATGAAGCTGCTTACTTGTAAGTTATGTTTGCATATTATGTTTTCCAATTTTTTTAGAAGATTTAATATTTATTAGTATAAAATTTTTATTATTTCTTTCGGAGTTTTTCTTGTTATAAATATCCCTGTACATTGTCCAAATTTGATTGAGTGAAATATATAAAACTTCACTTTTGCTAAAATTCACGTTTCTTCTTTGCAATTCTTTCTTTCTTATTCTTGAAATTCGAGCAATTCTTGTAACATTGTTGTTTTACACAGCTTCTCACATAACAAGCATTAGATAAAAACTATATTTTGACACTTTTTTATGTATATAATCTCTGAATTCGAAATCTTGGCCTATTTCTAAAAAGGCTTGTTGTTGCTGCTGCTACCACTATAATCCATTAGTGAGATCATAAGCTAAGTAATAAAATCCATTAGCAAGACTATTAATTTAACTACTATAACATATTGGCTGTAGTTGTTTTCTAACTACTAAAAATCTATCAGCACAGTCGTATGCTAATCATTTAACTCATTTGCGGGGCTGTGTGCTAATATTGCAACTGATGATCAGTAGAGTCATTTACTGTTAGTTTCCAGGATTCATTTGCATTCTTTAAAACATAAAACATATTCCTCTTTTCATTCAAAAACGAAGATAGCAAAGTAGAAAATAATTGTATGCTTGATACTCTCCCGGGTAAATAGCAGTCATGGATTTGGAGAATTGGGCCAGGGCAAGTCAAGTTTGTTCTACTTACCTTCCTCCCATCCAACAACTTAGTCTTTAGTCTTTATAATAGATAACCATGGCCTATCCGAGAAATTAATCAACATTCGAGAAGCTATTACCAAAATTAACTCAAGTAGCCATAAGAAGTAATTTTGACAGTCTGCACTTGTCTTATTTAAAAGACTAAAACACAAACCATTATCACTTGATGATTACCAACTAGACTTTCAATAGATGGATGGAACAAATTAAGTACTCGAAATCAGTTACTGATGAATGAGTATGAGAAATTTCATAGATTTCTCTTCAAATAAAAGAGAGCTTGTATTTGTACTTACCTTTAATGGACTAAACCGGCAGGTGTTTTTCTGCAACTTAATTTTTAGAAACCCTATAGAACGGAATGCCTCTTTCTTTCCCTGCTTGTGTGGACAAAACACCAACTATTCTATTGCACCCATTTTAAAAGGCAAATCAAATCTTACTCCAAGAATCTTCTTTTGTTATAAGTTACAAAATGTTAAAAATTATAATTAAAATTAAGCATTTGGATTGATAATCAAGAAGCAAAATTAAAATGATTAGATTTAAAAATAAATAAATTAAACATTATAGATCAAAATACAACTCTTGTTTTATCTTCAATTTTTAACAGTCAAATATTTAACTTTTTGCTTTCCATTAAAGCATATGCTTTTCTTTGTCGGTTGAGTGTCATAAACTCTTAATTGTTTGTTTTATCTCCAATCTTTAACATTTTAACATTTAACTTTTTATAGATCTTGAGTTTTATTTTTTTCATTAAAACTTATGCTTTTCTTGTAGCTCATGCAAATGAGAAATAATCAATTTTTGAAGATATAAAAAATATTTATATACACCCACCCTTGCGCATTTTTTTTAATTCAATTCAATTCAATTTTAATTCAATTTAATTATTTTAAAAATAAAAAGTAAACTACCAAAATAGTCACTTTTGTTTGCCTCAGGTTACATTTTAGTCACTTATGTTTGAAATGTTACGTTTTAGTCACTTATGTTATCATTTTGATATGAAACGGTCACTTTGCCGTTAAGATCTGTTACTCCGAAATGGCAGCTCGACGTGGTAGTTAAAATGAGTTTTAAATGCCAATGTAGATGTCTAACCAAGTAAATAAAAGTTAATTTTTTTTATGAAAATAGAAATTTTCTCCAGTTTAAACAAAAGTAACAATTGGGTTTTTTTTTTTTTGGTAGAAGAAGAAATGGATGCATTAACCTCTATGCTTGCTTGCTATTGTGGTTGCTCAGCTATGTTAAGAACTTTATGGTCGAATGAAAATTCAAGTAGGAGATTTTTCGGGTGTCCAAATTATGGGAATAGGAGAAGGCGTTGTTCTCGTTTTTTCTATTGGTTTGATCCACCTATGGCACCTCGTGCAAAGGCGTTGTTGGACTGTTAAGGTGATGCTCAAAATATTGATTCGATCCTTTGTTCTTCCATTTTGAATAAAAAAATCCAATCATTTGATGGAACACTCAATTTGATTTCTACTATTTCGTTTCAACAAAGATGACTATGAAAATGGATGGTGTTTCAGTTAAAATGAAAACGAAAACTAAATAAAAAAGGAGACCAAGGGTTCTTTTTTATCGAGTTCAAGGATTAATCTAATACATTGGTTTTGAATATTTCGGGAAACCAAATTAACATTTTCCTTTGATTAATTTAGAAAATTTAATTAATTTAATTTATTTAATTAAAAAATCAATTAATTTACTTGGCTGAACATCCATATTAACATTTAAAACTCATTTTAACTGCCAGATCAGACTATTGTTTGGGAGATAACATATCTTCACGGCAGAATGACCATTTCGTAACAAAACAATAACGTAAGTGACTAAAACATAACATTTCAAACATAAGTGACTAAAATGCAACTTGAATCAAACAAAAGTGACTATTTTGGTAGTTTACCCATAAATAAATAATTACCTAGTTCTCCTGAATAAGTTTTTTATTCTATCGTCCAACCCTATTGATAAACCATTGTAGAAACCCAAATTTACCCGGGCCCCTTAACTCATCAAAATAACAAAAATAAATAAAACACCAAAATTCAAAGTCCATTAACGAGTTTACAGACCTAAAATATTAGCCCAGACCCCACACAAAGCCCGAACTAATTTACAAACCTAATATGGACCCAAATTATGACCCAATCCCAAACTGGCCCAAATGGCCCAAGTAGTTTCAGCAAACAGAAACCCTAGAGACCTTCTGGAAGCTCCGTGCGCTACAGCCCTACTGACGGTTGGGCTACTGCGTCCCTCACACGCACCCCTTGTGTCGTTTCAGTAACCCACACGTGTCACCACGCGCGCGACCACGCGGGCCTTTTACTCGCTACGCGCCTCCGTACATTCAGTACGCCTCGCGCCGAATGACACGTCGCCTTTGTACTTGCAAACCAGAGCACGACAGCAGCAAATACAAAATAGAAACAGAACAAAATAGCAAAAAAAACTTGTATTTTTGATTTTTTTCAGGTCGGCTATAAAAAGGGCCGAACCAAAACCACTGTATTTTTTACGCATGCAGAATATACCAACGAAATCAGTAACAAAAAAGGTTTCTTTTTCGACTGCTTATCTCCATTTTTTTTGAATCGCTTTTTTTGCTTTCTTTTCGTGTTTCAAGCATTTCTCTTTGTTTAGATATTTTAAAAAAAAGGGAAGGGAGGGGTTCACCTTCAAAAAAGGCCGTCGAGTTGCTTTCTTCGTGCTGATCGGAGCAAAGCAGTTCGTCGGGGTGTTGACGCGAAGCGTTCTGGTCAGATTTAGAGGGGCCACCGTTGAATGGTCTCGATTCGTCCACTAATCGCCGGGTCACCATGGCGTTGTAGTGGTGTTTCACATCCCTTTTCTTTGCGGCGGAGAACGAAACAAAAAGGGGGCTTAGGGTTTCAGTTTTTTGAAAAAATAGGGGAAAGATGAATGAAACTTAAGTTTTTTTTAATCAGCTTTTAATACCTGTTAGTGAAATGGTGCCGTTTAGGCTCATGACGATAGCCTTTAAACGACACCGTACGGACCTAAACCCAATGACCCGACCCGATTCGGTCCTATGGGATCCGCGTGTTTCTGCAATTAATGGAGGATTTGCGTGTTTAGTCCCTTCTATTTATATATTGTTTTTAATTAATCCCGTTATTTGTTGCCTTTATTGTTTAATTAGCCCCTGTAATTCATGCATACTTCTAATCTAGTCCAGTTTATACACTGCGTTGTGCTTGTTTGAGTATTAACTGTTTTAACCCCTGATTGTTTGAATGCTTTTTAATTTAGTCCCTTTTTATTATCTCATTTACCATTAAATTAATATTGTTATTATGGTGGATGGTATTTTAGAATATTATTACGAATATTATTTCTAATATTATTATTGTTACTTTTAATCAACGTTAATATTTCTATTGTTATTTTGATGTTTTATTATCTTAATAAATTCTTATTTTTATCATCGTTATTATTATTTATTTCAAACTCAAATGTATTCAAATTCTTTCTAAATGTTTTCTTTCGTTAAAAGCGTGAATTGAACCAATTTTAAGATTGTGTATTCGAAAAACAAGGCAATATTTGCGTGTTTAGAAGTACGGAGAATTACATCCTAACGTACTGGGTCTCGATTTTTCGTTCGACTAAATAACCAAATACCCTTTTTATATGTTTTGAAGATCAAAAATGATCTCAGTGTCAGAGTATAGATGTGTTATATCCTAACGTGCTGGGTATGATACTTTTATTCCTTTGAAACGAGTTAGTCTTGAGATTCAATTCTGATTTTATGAAAAACAAGGCAATATTTGTGTGTTTAGAAGTACGGAAAATTACATTCTAACGTGCTGGGTGCCGATCTTTCGTTCAACTAAATAACCAAATACCCTTTTAATTATATGTTTTGAAGATCAAAGATGATCTCGGTGTCAAAGTATGAACGTATTATGTCCTAACGTGCTGGGTATGACATTTTTGTTCCCTTGAAACGAGTTAATCTTGAAATTCAATTCAGGTTAATTAACCTTGTTTAAAATTTTTAATACCTTAAACATTTTCAAATTTTCAATGCAAGGACACTAATTAATCGATTTGGTACCAATTTTGGGCGTTGCGAGGGTGCTAACCCTTCATCGCACGTAACCGACTCCCAAACACGTTCCTAATTACGCAGACCAAAATATTTTATAGGTGATCCGATCGCACCTAGACAAAAAGGATCAGTGGTGGCTCCTTAAAGTCGATCCCTATTTTCCAAACTTAAAACTTTAAAAATGGTTTCGACAGCTTGGCGACTCCACTGGGGACTGGTTGAGAGTCAGGCCATAAATTGATTAATTTTTGTCCTTTTGATTGAAAAATTGTTTTGACAAAACATGTTTTGTAACGCATTTGTTTGTGCTATAATGTCAAGTTTCATGAAATACTTTGGCATTGCATTGCATGACCGTTGTGGTCACACCTTTAAGTGAGAGTGAGAAACTAAGCTTTCGTGAGGTTTTCACCTCCGCATGGGCTAGTGGTCCGCTTCCGGGATACATCTATACCTATGTGTTTCGTGAGATTTTCATCTCCGCATAGCCATAGGGAAATGTATTCCCCTGAACCGAACTCGATCTATATGAGCCTATAATGGGTGAGGATTGAGGAATCTGCTGGTTCGGGTACCTTTCCTTTAGAACCAAACCACATATAGTAAACCCTAAGAGCCCATCTAGGGTAGAACTATATCAAATCTTTAGTGGTTGCTCAGATAAGGTGTTTAATGATATTTTACTTATTTTGATTTCTGTTATGCGATACTGACTCGTTGTGTTTTAATCTGGTTTTTGCATGGCATTCCATATTAAAGAGATGTTGATTTCTGTTTGATTGCTAAAATAGGAAGTTTGCTATGGAAAATGACTTTCTTGATAAAGTAGAGGACAATGCGGCTGTGTGCGCATGGTCAGAAAAGATTCAACTGGAAAAAGGAGATATCTTAGTTGAAGGTTACACGTCGTAGCTGTGGGACTACACCCGCATTAGCGTGATGCAAAATGTAACATCCCGAATTAGGGGTTGTTTGCAATTTATTCATGTGATTGCTTGAAGAATGCATAGGTTATGGTTGTTTGATATATTCTCGAGTCTAGTCATAAACCCGGGCTAATTCTGACTTAGGGCTAAAAATTTCTTTTAGTGCCTAAGGGGAGGGAGCTAGGTGAAGGAGGCTTTAAAAATATTTTTGGCAAGTCTTTGGCATAAGAAACGCCCTGGCAAAGTGGCTTGGGAGCGCCACTTAAGGGCCTGCGGGCGAAGGGACTCAGGTTCGAGTCACCATGGACACAAGGGGTGTTTTAAATTTTGGGTTTCGGCGTTAAAAAGGACGGGGCTAAGGAGGCTTTAAAGGTTTTTGTGAGCATTGATGGACATGAAGGTCAAGGTGGTAAAATGGCATGGGGCGTGTTAGGTGGTTGCGGCACGAGGACTCGCGTTCGAGTCCTGATGGAAGCGCAAGGACGTTTTATTTTGTTTTGACGTTGTGACAAGAGAGCTAGCGGAGGGAGAGCTTAAAAGAAATTGTAGCGAGTTGTGTCACAAACGAGCGTCTTGGCAGAGTGGCTGGGGCGTTACCTGCAGTGAAGCTCCAGCAGGTCTTGAGTTCGAGGAGCGGGAGCAACAGTTGGGCGTTTTATTTTTGCCTTTGGCGTTAATGCATGAAGGAGCCAAGGAATGAACGCTTTAAAGGAATTTGTGACGGGTTTATGTCACGAATTGAGCAGTAGCAGAGTGGCTGGAGGCGTGGGGAGTCTCCAGCAGGTCTGGGGTTCGAAACCTATGAGCAGCAGCGTGGGTATTTCTTTTGTTTGCATATGACCGGCATGAGTTAGTGGCTGCATGGGCACTTAAGTGCATGAAGGAATGCTTGATGGGTGTTGCTCTTTTCTAAATATTCTGCTGGAGTATGGGATAGTTTTATTTTATTTTATTATTTTATAGGAAGATGGGGTAGTAATGGGAGAATGAATAAACAATGTTTTATGGTAATTGATGATGGAAATTATCATGATGGGAAGGAAGCATGGCCGAATGAAGTATGCTTTAGGGACTTCCATGATCGGTTTTGAAGCTAGCAAGGGAGGTGCCGAAATTCCTTGTTTTGTTTTTCTTTTCTTTCCAAATTGTTCTTGGCCGAAATAGGGGGACTCCAAGGGTTGAGTTTCAGTTTTTGGAAGGAGTCCTAGGGTGGTATTTTCGGCTTGGAGGTATGCTCATTTGTGTGCCGAAATTTGCTCCTTCTTTCTCTCCTTTATTTCTTTTGAAGTAGCCGACTATTCAATCCTTTTTCTACAAAGCTTGGCCGAACATTGGTGTTCATTTAGGTGAAGCAATCATCGAGGTAAGGGGCGACCAACTCTTGTGGTCTTGAGTTGTAGGCTTTGGCCGAATAGCAAGCAAGGGCATATCTACTTCTTGGTTTTCTCCAATCGATTTTAAAGAGAAGGTAGGTGTCATGGCCGAATGTTTTGTGTTTTGTTTCACTTTTCTCTGTCGATTTCTTGAGGGCAAAGCCGATTTCGGCAGTTGTTAGCAAGGTCTCTAATCACCTTTTGAAATCGATCTCTTCTAGGTACTCCGGGATTTGAGGTGGTCGATCTAAGCTTCCCCTTCCTTAGCAATCGGTTGGTAAGTCAAGTGGTAAGGATCTAAGTTGGTTTAATTATTCCTTGAGTTGATTAGAAAAGCTGAAGGCTATTGAGACTCGTTTTGGTTGTTGGCCGATTGTAGGGGGGAGAAGCAAGCTCGCATACTTTGCGTGGTGACTGGCTTTCATAAGGCAAAAGGGTAAGGGTGGTGTAGTTTATGCGTAATCTCACCCTCTGGGATAAAAAGGGTATAGCCGAATAGCCTATGTTATTAACTTTGGTATTGGCCGAATATAGGGCAAAGAGATCTAGTGCTGTAGATCGGGACTTCGGGAGCTAGTACTTGCGTTAATAACAGGTGTGTAAACTCTTACACACTTTATTAGTATAGATTGTTTACTATGTTGCTGCATAACCTCTTGTGTAGTAAATTTTACCTTGTGGGCATAAGCTTGGATTTCGGGTAAGTTCCCTATTACTTGATCTATGATGTATGTTGTGTATGCCATCATATGCTGTTAAATACTATGCTATATACAAATGCATGATATATGGGATCATGATACTTGTTATGTGAGCATGATGATGGTGGGATTGATGAGAGGAGGGAGATGATCTCTATGGACTGTCACCAGTGGTTTTGACCACACGATGGGTTGGTCCCATCACTTGATATATTTGTGACTTCGGTCACCAGTGGTTTTGACCACCAGTGGTTTTGACCACACCGTTGATATAATTTGTGACTAAGTCCCAGTGGTTTGGTACCACCAGTGGTTTTGACCACATATTGATATTTGTGACTTCGGTTACCAGTGGTTTTGACCACCAGTGGTTTTGACCACATGTTGATATTTGTGACCTATGGTCATCAGTGGTTTTGACCACACGATGGGTTGGCCCCATCACTTGATATATTTGTGACTTCGGTCACCAGTGGTTTTGACCACACGGGGTAGAAAAAGGAGTATGGATGGCTAGCTTGGGTTGCATATTTGCATGTCTTACTAATATCTTGTGTATGAGGTGCATTTTCGGGTTGGGGATTTATACACTGAGTCTTGGTGACTCACCCCTTCCCATATCATTTTGCAGGTGAGTAGATCGCGGAGATGGAGCCGGAGAGGACTCGAGGCGGCCATGCTTGTTCCCTGGACTTGAAATTTTATTCGCACCGTTAAAGCTTATTATTTACTAAATTTTGGTTTGGTTTGTAATATGGCCGCTAGTTATTATTTGGATGTTTAAGTAGTTGCTTTTACTTTACTTCTATTATATTGCTAATGAACTTATAAACTGTTAAATCAATCGGTTAAAAAGTAACGTTTTCAAAATAAGTACTCGTACGCGTTTTCAAAGATGTTACCATCGGGTAGCAAAATTTACCAAGTCATCGATAACTCCGATGTTCCTAAAAATTTAAATGATCAAACGTTTTCTAAGGTTTCAACTCAACCATGTTTATAAAATCAATCCCACCTGAGTTTTAATAGACACCGTTTTATAATCACATCAAATTTTCAGATTTTTACCAGTAATCAAAATCCTTCAAAACGTTTTTACTCAGTGACATACCAGATCCGGTCAAGGCTCATGGGCCGGGTTTGGGGTGTTACAAATTTGGTATCAGAGCCAGGTTCAAAACTTGGCTGTGGGGGCCCAAGGCCCAAAAATGTTTTCTTGATAGGCCTCTGTGAAATATTATGAAAATGGTTTTGTTTTGAACATCATGGCATCGAGTCTCCGGCACCAATCCGCTCGGGTAAGTATTTCTAACCTCTGTGTGAATTATTATCTGTAAAGGGGTAGAAATGGAACGTAGATAGTATGAAAGGTATGTGAACCCTAGGACTAGTTTACCCCAACAATCGCATAAGATTTTAATTGCCTAATTAAACAAACCTATGACTAAGTCGCCGAGTTAGGGTGTGGCAACCATAGTGCGCATGTCTAGGAGTGGATCCGGAAGAGCCTGGTACTTAAGCAGTCCTAGCGACTCACCTCCTCTTCGCAGGAATCCTACTTGGTTCGTAGCTTCGGTTCACCTTAACCGTGAGGACTTGTTCATAGGCTAAACCCAATTACTAAAACCCGAAAGGGAACTAGCCGTATTTTTATAAAAACTCTAGTTTTAAAACTCTTAAAAATTACCCTTTAAACTTGTGAGCATTATTTTACAAAAATTTTCGGAAAAATTTTGATTTATGGAAATTACAAAAATACCCCTAGTGGTAAAATTTCAAAAATGCCCCTGGTTTCTAAAATTACTAAGCTACCCCCAAATTCAACAAAATTTTTCTTATTTTACAAACGTATCCAAAACCCTTAATTTACAAATATCGAAAATGCCACGATTTTGGAAAATTACAAAATTGCCCCTAACTTACAAAATTACAAAAAATAACCCTGGTTTTCAATATTTTTGCAACACTGCCAATTTGGAAAACAAATTCTCAAAAAGAACCCCCAAGTTTTACAAATTTTCAATTACCCTTGATTTATTAAGATTTACAAATTACCCTGGTTTATTACCAAAATACCCCTGTAGGGCAAATGACGAAAATACCCCCGGGGTAGGAATAGGACAAAAAAGTGATGGAATAAGTGAATGTGTATCTTTGAATTAGGATAGGAGACTTGAAACTTGTTTGATCGAAAGAACAACTTCTAAACTTCGTTCATAAAACTTTCTTCGCTAAGAATCAGTGAAACAATGACTAACTCATAAAACTCTTTAAGACAGATCGCGCGATAAGAGATGAGTTCTAGAGCACGTGGCCGTCGTGGACGCGGTAGAGGCAGGATGGCTGTGTCAGAACCCGTTAGGTCGGGCCAGGGGTCTGATAATGAAATACCACCTCCACCACCACCCCCAACTTTTGGTGTTGGACAACAGGATCAGACGGGGGGCGAGTCAGTATCGCAAGCTATGCTGCGAGTTCTAGAAATGATGGCTTGGGCAGGTAGAGGTACAGGAGCTCGGAAATCTATGCCTGAGCGACTCCGAGCGAATGGGGCGGAGATATTCCGGGGTGTATCAGGTGTGGCCCCCAGTACGGTGGAGTATTGGCTGGAATCAACTGAGAGGATCATGGATGACCTGGATTTTTCAGCTGAGGAAAAACTGAAGGTTATAATCTCTCTACTTCGGGATGAGTCCTACCAGTGGTGGCTCACCGTAAGGGATGGAGCGATAGCAGAGGATCTCACATGGGAATTCTTTAGGGCAGCCTACCAAAGGAAATATATAGGAGCTAGCTACGTGGATGCGCAACGGAAGGCTTTCTTGAACCTGGTTCAGGGTAATAAGACAGTGGCAGAGTATGAGGCTGAATTTCTCCGATTGAGTAGGTATGCTCGTGGTATTGTGGGTACTGAGTATGAACGCTGTGTCAGATTCGAGGATGAGCTGCGAGATGAGCTGAGGATGATGATAGCTCCGCAATAGGAACGAGAGTTCGCTGTTCTAGTAGAGAAGGCTAAAGTTGCTGAAGGGGTAAGACAGTCCTTTAGACGGAATCAGGATAGGAGCTGGAACAAGAGGAGCTCCGAATCTTCGAGGTTTTCTGGGAATCAGCAGAAGAGGACAAGGTATAGTGGGTCAGATCAAGCTGCTAGGCCTGCTACTGCTGCTGCTAATACTCAATGGCCGCCACGGTGTGCTCGGTGTGGAAAGTCTCACGCGGGGGAGTGTTGGAATGGTAATCGGGATGCTTCGAATGTGGGTCCGTGACACATCGAGTAAGGGACTGCCCGAAAAAGGCAGCTAGGCTAAGGTCTGAGGGTCAGGAACGTCCGCTGAATAGGAGGGATAACCAGCAGCCACCGAGAGGTCGTGGTGCAGGTAGGGGAGGAAATGGTGCTGGCAGAGGTCGTGGGGCATCGAGTGGAGGTACTGGTGGTACTGAGGCTAGGCAACCTGGTTTGGTCTATGCCGCGAGGCGTCAAGAGGAGGGCGACGCACCGGACGTCATAACCGGTATGTTTTTGATCTTTGGAGTACCCTATAGAACCTTGATTGATGTTGGCTCGACTCACTCATATATTACTAGTAGCGTAGTGAAAACTCTGAACTTAGACTTTGAGCTTACTTCTAAGAAGATGACTGTGTTAAGCCCTCTGGGTCACTCTGTAGAAGTAAATAAACTCTATAAGAACGTACCCTTAGAAGTCCAAGGGGTCGTGTTCTTGGCTGACTTGATGGAACTACCGTTTAGGGAGTTCGATCTGATTCTCGAAATGGATTGGCTAGTGAAGTATCAAGCTAGCCTAGATTGCGCAGCTAAGCGCATGGTGTTAAAGACCGTGAATGGAGATGAGGTAGTAATGATAGGTATGAGGAGAGATTACCTATCTAATTTGGTTTCTGCATTGAAGGCGGAAAAGATAGTTAGGAAAGGTTGTGAGGCATATGTAGTGCATGTTTGTGCTTTGGAAGCTAAGGATACAGCGGTGAGGGATGTGCGGACTGTAAGGGAGTATGTTGATGTGTTTCCAGAAGAACTCCCGGGTCTACCTCCTGATCGTGAGGTTGAGTTTGGTATAGATTTGTTACCCGGAACCTCGCCAGTGTCTATAGCTCCGTATCGGATGGCACCGAAAGAATTAGTGGAGTTGAAGGCTCAGATCCAGGAGTTGTTGGATAGAGGGTTCATCCGACCGAGTGTATCGCCTTGGGGAGCTCCAGTGCTTTTTGTCAAAAAGAAGGATGGAACAATGAGGATGTGCATAGATTATCGACAGCTGAACAAACTGACAATAAAGAACCGGTATCCTTTGCCCAGGATTGATGATTTGTTTGATCAACTCAAGGGTGCATCGGTTTTCTCTAAGATCGACCTTAGGTCGGGGTATCATCAGCTTAAGGTGAAGGAAGCTGATATCCATAAGACAGCATTCCGTACTCGGTATGGGCACTACGAGTTTCTGGTAATGCCTTTTGGCTTGACGAATGCACCAGCCGCGTTTATGGACTTGATGAGCCGGGTTTTCCAACCCTATCTGGATCGATTCGTCGTAGTGTTTATAGACGACATTTTGGTGTACTCGAAGTCTGAAGAGGAGCATGACGCACACCTTCACGTGGTTCTACAAGTTGTAAGGGAGAAACAGTTGTACGCCAAATTCGGCAAGTGTGAGTTCTGGCTTAAGGAGGTAACTTTCTTAGGGCATGTGGTTTCAGCTGAGGGAATTAGGGTGGATCTTAAGTAAGATTGAGGCAGTGTTGGAGTGGAAACCACCAAAGTCGGTTACGGGAATCCGGAGTTTTCTGGGGTTGGCAGGATATTACAGAAGATTCGTGGAAAATTTCTCCTTAATCGCAGCACCGTTGACCAAGTTGCTGAGAAAAGGAGTTCCGTTTGTGTGGTCTGAGAAGCAGCAAGAGAGCTTCGATAAACTCAAGAAGTTTTTGACAGAAGCACCAGTCTTGATTCAGCCTGAGTCAGGGAAGGAATTCACTGTGTATTGTGATGCATCGCATACTGATTTAGGGTGTGTGTTGATGCAAGAAGGGAAGGTGGTCGCTTATGCGTCACGGCAGTTAAGGCCTCACGAAGGTAATTATCCGACACATGATTTGGAATTAGCTGCTGTGGTTTTTGCCTTGGAGATTTGGAGGCACTATCTGTATGGGGAGAGGTCGGTGGTGTACTCGGATCACAAGAGCCTAAAGTACCTCTTGACCCAAAAAGATTTAAATCTAAGGCAGCGGAGGTGGATTGAGTTGCTGAAGGACTACGACTGCTCTATCGAATACCATCCGGGCAAGACTAACGTAGTCGCTGATGCTTTGAGTCGTAAAGTGGTGGCAGAATTGCGAGCAATGTTTGCTCACCTAAGTCTCTATGAGGATGGTAGTCTTCTGGCGGAATTGCGTGTAAAACCGTCTTGGATCGATGAGGTTAAAGAGAGGCAGTTGACCGACGAAGTTTTGAGTACCCGGTGGTTGCAAATACAGAATGGTGAGGCCGAAGGTTTCAGTTTGGGTAGTGATGGAGTGTTGTATTTTCAAGGGAGAGTATGTATGCCTAAGGATGATGATTTGAGGCAGCGGATCCTTAAAGAAGCGCATAACAGCCCGTACGCTATGCATCCTGGAGGCAGCAAGATGTATCGAGATTTAAGGGAGCAGTTTTGGTGGCCAGGTTTTAAGCGGGAAGTAACCGAGTTAGTGGGCAAGTTTCTGACATGCCAGCAAGTTAAAGCTGAGCATCAGTTGCCATCAGGGCTGTTACAGCCGGTAAAGATCCCACAGTGGAAGTGGGAGGGGATCACGATGGATTTTGTCAGTGGGCTTCCCCTTACGCCCAGTAAGAAAGACTCAATATGGGTGACAGTGGATCGGGTAACTAAATCGGCCCATTTCATACCGGTGAGGGTTGACTACTCGCTTCAAAGGTTAGCCAAGCTGTATATAGCTGAGATAGTGCGGTTGCATGGAGTACCTGTGTCCATTATCTCAGATAGAGATCCCCGGTTCACGTCGAGATTCTGGAAGGCCTTACATCAGGCGTTAGGTACGAAGTTAAATTTCAGCACGGCCTTTCATCCACAGTCTGATGGACAATCTGAGAGAGTAATCTAGGTTTTGGAAGATATGTTAAGGGGTTGTGTTTTGGACTTCCATGGTAGTTGGGAGGAGTACCTACCCTTGGCAGAATTCGCTTATAACAACAGTTATCAAGCGAGTATCCAGATGGCACCGTATGAGGCACTGTATGGTTGGAAATGTCGTACTCCTACCTGTTGGACAGAACTGGGTGAACGTCAGATGTTGGGTCCAGAGTTAGTGGCAGAGACGGAAGATAAGGTTAGGGTAATTCGGACTCGTCTGAAGGAGGCATCGGACAGGCAGAAATCCTATGCTGATCTTAAGCGTAGAGAGGTTGAGTATGCAGTGGGTGATAGGGTCTTCTTGAAGGTATCACCTTGGAAGAAGATACTGAGGTTTGGCCGGAAGGGCAAGCTAAGCCCTAGGTTCGTCGGACCGTACACAGTGTTGAAACGTGTGGGACCAGTAGCTTACCAGCTCGAATTGCCGGCAGAATTAAGTCAGATTCATGACGTCTTCCATGTGTCAATGCTTAGGCGCTATCGATCAGATCCATCACACATCGTGCCGATTTCGGATATTGAGGTGAACGCGGACTTGTCTTTTGAGGAGGAGCCGGTACAGATTCTAGATTGAGATGTCAAAGTTCTGAGGAGGAAGTCGGTACCGTTGGTAAAGGTGTTATGGCGGAACCATGGTACGGAAGAGGCCACATGGGAACCCGAGGATGTGATGCGGCAGCAATACCCCCAACTCTTCTGATCCAGGTAATTTCGAGGACGAAATTATTTTTAAGGGGGGTAGAACTTAACATCCCGAATTAGGGGTTGTTTGCAATTTAATTATTTTCATGTGATTGCTTGAAGAATGCATAGGTTATGGTTGTTTGATATATTCTCGGGTCTAGTCATAAACCCGGGCTAATTCTGACTTAGGGCTAAAAATTTCTTTTAGTGCCTAAGGGGAGGGAGCTAGGTGAAGGAGGCTTTAAAAATATTTTTGGCAAGTCTTTGGCATAAGAAACGCCCTGGCAAAGTGGCTTGGGAGCGCCACTTAAGGGCCTGGGGGCGAAGGGACTCAGGTTCGAGTCACCATGGACACAAGGGGTGTTTTAATTTTTGGGTTTCGGCGTTAAAAAGGAAGGGGCTAAGGAGGCTTTAAAGGTTTTTGTGAGCATTGATGGACATGAAGGTCAAGGTGGTAAAATAGCGTGGGGCGTGTTAGGTGGTTGCGGCACGAGGACTCGTATTTGAGTCCTGATAGAAGCGCAAGGACGTTTTATTTTGTTTTGACGTTGAGACAAGGGAGCTAGCGGAGGGAGAGCTTAAAAGAAATTGTGGCGAGTTGTGTCACAAACGAGCGTCTTGGCAGAGTGGTTGGGGCGTTACCTGCAGTGAAGCTCCAGCAGGTCTTGAGTTCGAGGAGCGGGAGCAACAGTTGGGCGTTTTATTTTTGCCTTTGGCGTTAATGCATGAAGGAGCCAAGGAATGAAAACTTAAAAGGAATTTGTGACGGGTTTATGTCACAAATTGAGCAGTAGCGGAGTGGCTGGAGGCGTGGGGAGTCTCCAGCAGGTCTGGGGTTCGAAACCCATGAGCAGCAGCATGGGTATTTCTTTTTTTTGCATATGACTGGCGTGAGTTAGTGGCTGCATGGGCACTTAAGTGCATGAAGCAATGCTTGATGGGTGTTGCTCTTTTCTAAATATTCTGCTGGAGTATGGGATAGTTTTATTTTATTTTATTTTATTTTATTATTTTATAGGAAGATGGGGTAGTAATGGGAGAATGAATAAACAATGTTTTATGGTAATTGATGATGGAAATTATCATGATGGGGAAGGAAGCATGGCCGAATGAAGCATGCTTTAGGGACTTCCATGATCGGTTTTGAAGCTAGCAAGGGAGGTGCTGAAATTCCTTGTTTTGTTTTTCTTTTCTTTCCAAATTGTTCTTGGCCGAAATAGGGGGACTCCAAGGGTTGAGTTTCAGTTTTTGGAAGGAGTCCTAGGGTGGTATTTTCGGCTTGGAGGTATGCTCATTTGTGTGCCGAAATTTGCTCATTCTTTCTGTCCTTTATTTCTTTTGAAGTAGCCGACTATTCAATCCTTTTTCTACAAAGCTTGGCCGAACATTGGTGTTCATTTAGGTGAAGCAATCATCGAGGTAAGGGGCGACCAACTCTTGTGGTCTTGAGTTGTAGGCTTTGGCCGAATAGCAAGCAAGGGCATATCTACTTCTTGGTTTTCTCCAATCGATTTTAAAGAGAAGGTAGGTGTCATGGCCGAATGTTTTGTGTTTTGTTTCACTTTTCTCTGTCGATTTCTTGAGGGCAAAGCCGATTTCGGCAGTTGTTAGCAAGGTCTCTAATCACCTTTTGAAACCGATCTCTTCTAGGTACTCCGGGATTTGAGGTGGTCGACCTAAGCTTCCCCTTCCTTAGCAATTGGTTGGTAAGTCAAGTGGTAAGGATCTAAGTTGGTTTAATTATTCCTTGAGTTGATTGGAAAAGCCGAAGGCTATTAAGACTCATTTTGGTTGTTGGCCGATTGTAGGGGGGGAGAAGCAAGCTCGCATACTTTGCGTGGTGATTGGCTTTCATAAGGCAAAAGGGTAAGGGTGGTGTAGTTTATGCGTAATCTCACCCTTTGGGATAAAAAGGGTATAGCCGAATAGCCTATGTTATTAACTTTGGTATTGGCCGAATATAGGGCAAAGAGATCTAGTGCTGTATATCGGGACTTCGGGAGCTAGTACTTGCATTAATAACATGTGAGTAAACTCTTACACACTTTATTAGTATAGATTGTTTACTATGTTGCTGCATAACCTCTCGTGTAGTAAATTTTGCCTTGTGGGCATAAGCTTGGATTTCGGGTAAGTTCCCTATTACTTGATCTATGATGTATGTTGTGTATGCCATCATATGCTGTTAAATGCTATGCTATATACAAATGCATGATATATGG
Organism: Gossypium australe; assembly: GCA_005393395.2. NCBI lineage: Eukaryota > Viridiplantae > Streptophyta > Magnoliopsida > Malvales > Malvaceae > Gossypium > Gossypium australe. The sequence continues at coordinate 95,825,625 of CM016622.1, read as the reverse complement.
GATCATGATACTTGTTATGTGAGCATGATGATGGTGGGATTGGTGAGAGGAGGGAGATGATCTCTATGGACTGTCACCAGTGGTTTTGACCACACGATGGGTTGGCCCCATCACTTGATATATTTGTGACTTCGGTCACCAGTGGTTTTGACCACACCGTTGATATAATTTGTGACTAAGTCCCAGTGGTTTGGTACCACCAGTGGTTTTGACCACATATTGATATTTGTGACTTCGGTCACCAGTGGTTTTGACCACCAGTGGTTTTGACCACATGTTGATATTTGTGACCTATGGTCATCAGTGGTTTTGACCACATGATGGGTTGGCCCCATCACTTGATATATTTGTGACTTCGGTCACCAGTGGTTTTGACCACACGGGGTAGAAAAAGGAGTATGGATGGCTAGCTTGGGTTGCATATTTGCATGTCTTACTAATATCTTGTGTATGAGGTGCATTTTCGGGTTGGGGATTTATACACTGAGTCTTGGTGACTCACCCCTTCCCATATCATTTTGCAGGTGAGTAGATCGCGGAGATGGAGCCGGAGAGGACTCGAGGCGGCCATGCTTGTTCCTTGGACTTGAAATTTTATTCGCACCGTTAAAGCTTATTATTTACTAAATTTTGGTTTGGTTTGTAATATGGCCGCTAGTTATTATTTGGATGTTTAAGTAGTTGCTTTTACTTTACTTCTATTATATTGCTAATGAACTTATAAACTGTTAAATCAATCGGTTAAAAAGTAACGTTTTCAAAATAAGTACTCGTACGCGTTTTCAAAGATGTTACCATCGGGCAAAATTTACCAAGTCATCGATAACTCCGAGTTCCTAAAATTTAAATGATCAAACGTTTTCTAAGGTTTAACTCAACCATGTTTATAAAAAATCCCACCTGAGTTTTAGACACCGTTTTAATCACATCAAATTTTCAGATTTTACCAGTAATCAAAATCCTTCAAAACGTTTTTACTCAGTGACATACCAGATCCGGTCAAGGCTCATGGGCCGGGTTTGGGGTGTTACACAAAATGAGCTTTAAGAGTTGCGAGATATTTGGACTCATTGGGAATATGAGACTAAACAAATGTTCTACCACAGTTATGGTGATATCTCTTACTTACTGGATGTTAAGTTCTACCACAGTTATGGTGATATCTCTTACTTACTGGATGTTAAGATAGATAAACACCTGTTTCGGGCTATGGTTCAGTTTTGGAATTCCGCATACAATTGTTTCACTTTTGGGAATGTGGATTTGGTGCCAACCATAGAGGAATATACCACTTTACTTCGTAGCCCAGGGATACAAGCTGATAAAGTTTATATTAGGCCTGCTTATGTTCCTCCTTTTGCGAAGAAATTGATGAAAATTACGGGCATGAGTGAACAGTGGATCTCAGCTAGAATTCAGCAGAAAGGTGAATGGAGATGTATTCCTTAGGTAAATTTAAGAGATCTGATTTTGACGCACCCTGATGTGAGGAGGAAAGTTGATATTTTTGCCTTAAGCATTTATGGATTAGTCGTTTTCCCCAAAGCCCTAAGACACATAGATGAAGCAGTCGTGGATCTATTTGACCGATTGGATAAACAAGTTACACCTGTCCCAGCAATTCTTGCAGAGACTTTCAGATCATTAAATGCATGCCGAAGAGCAAGAGAGGGAAGGTTTATTGGATGTGCACAGTTATTGACGGTATGGTTTTATGGTCATTTTTGGAAGACGGATAAAGTCTCTTATCGACCTTTTCGTGAGGGTTATTCACCGTTGAAGGAGGAAGTAGCCATGTCAAGACGAGAAGATATAACAGAAGAGGGATGGATGACAATTTTTCAGAATCTTCAGGAAGAAGATATTGAGTGGAGAGCTCCATGGATGGTGCCTGAAGATATACTTTACAGATGTGGAGATTTTAATTGGGTCCCTTTACCCGAAATTTGGGGAGCCATCGGATACGCTCCTTTGCTGGCAACAAGACAATACAAGTCTAGGTAGTTCCTGCCAGCAACGTATGGATTGGTTCAAAGTGAATTCTCTTATATGGGAGAGAGTTATAAGAAGAAGATTAGGGAAGTTGCGAACGCTTGGAAGCAAACACATCGGATGAAGAGAGTGACTGTAGGTGAGATGGTGACTTCTGAGTATAAAGTGTGGCTAAGCAAAAGAGTCAACGATAATATTCCGGGACCAAGTCCAGATAATGTTCAATCTATGGAGGAATGTTTGCGAATGGTACCAACAGAGCTAGAAATTATAAAGAAAGACTTTGCAAAGCAGAGTTCAGAGTTCGAAAAGAAAATCGAGCAATTGGAGGAGGAAAAAATGCATTTGAAATTGGATGTGGAGATACAGAAGTCAGAAGCAGAAAAGTTAAGAAAAGGGAAGAGCAAAGCTGAAGAGGACCTGGATAGCCTAAAGAAGGACTACAAGAAGATACATCTGTCAATGAGAACTGCAGGGCTAGGAAAGACTTTAGATCAATGGAGACAAGAGTTGCAAGAGGAAAAAGTTAAGGCCGAACAATGGGAGAAGAAATTCCAAGAAATGAAAGCCCAGAAGGAGATTCTAGAAAGGCAAGCGTTAGAAAGCCAAAATGGAAAAAATGAATTGAAGTCCAGAGTGGCAAAGTTGAAAAAGTCTCTTAATTATCATAGAAACCGAAATTCTGTAATGGATTAAAGGCAAGTTTGAGTAAAATTGAAGAGATGAAAAAGAAAATTGAAGAGTTAGAAATGCCGCTGCAGAATTGTCAGAACTATATCGGATCCTTGGAGGAGAATGAAGAGCAATGGAAGGAGGAGTTTCGTAATGCCCAGAATCAGATTGAAAATAGGGATTATCTCATGGGAGAGGCTATAACTCAAATTCGAGAGGTGGCTGAACACTTGCAAATTTTGGCACCACAAGCAGATATATTAAGCGTGCAGTATGAGTCACAGTCAAGTCGAGGACAGGAGTTAGCTTCATTACTCCAGAAAATTAGGACTTTGGGCATTAAGGCCTAGCCATATCTGTAATCTATTTTATGTAAAGAGCTTTGTTTTCTAATAAAGTTTTCTATATGGAATTGAATCAGAGTTGATGCCTCTTTGCATTCATGCATTATATTGCATTACATGACATTATATGCACTAGAGGTCATTAAAAGATTCTAATAAAAAAATTTATTTCAGCAACCTGGAAACCGAAAAAACTTTATCGGAGACGCATCCCTACGGCACAAGAAAGAAAACAAAAAATATGGATCAGAGAATAGAGAAACTTGAACAACTCCAAAAAGAGATGCAAGAAAAACTTCAGCTGCAAATGCAGGAGCAGCTTGCTAAGATCTAGCGTGATATGATGGATCAGATGATGGAATCGCAAAAAACCATGATGTCCCAATTAACTCAATTACTGGCAGACAAAGGGAAAGCCCCCATGGTGTACACTGCTGAAGATAGTGAGGAGCGACTATCTCTCCCGGGTCTCACCCCAACACATCCTGAAGTGCATCCATGAAAGACATCTGTCATAATTAAACTTCAACAACCATGATGTCCCAATTAACTCAATACTGGCAGACAAAGGGAAAGCCCCCATGGTTAACTGCTGAGAATAGTGAGGAGCGACTATCTCTCCCGGGTCTCACCCCAACACATCCTGAAGTGCATCCATGAAAGACATCTGTCATAATTAAACTTCAACAATTTCAAGAAGGAGTTTTGATACCACCAAATTTTCAGGCTGGATCAGGTTCCAACTTGGTAGACCATCCGATCAATGCTGTTATTCCCGACCTTGATGAGGCGGCAGAAGAGGAAAAGGCAAAGTTTGAATTGCCAAGACAGCTAGAAGAGTGCTGCAAATGGTTAGAAGACAAATTCAGGGCTATGGAAGACACTGATAGGCAATGCAGAGTTGACGCTAAATATCTATGTTTGGTGCCAGATCTAATACTTCCCCACAAATTCAAGATGCCAGAGTTTGAAAAATACAAAGGGATTACTTGCCCCGAAGCTCACATAACTATGTTTTACCGAAGAATGACTGGGTATATTAACAATGACCAACTGTTGATACATTGCTTCCAGGATAGCCTGGTCGGAGCAGCTGCCAAATGGTATAATCAGTTGAACCGTACCGAAATTGGCTCTTAGAGAGATCTGGCACATGCATTTATGAGTTTATCAGCACGCTGAAAGCCCCATTTATCACGCATATGCTGGGAAGCGCAACCAAGAGTTTCTCAGACATCGTAATGACTAAAGAGATGATTGAAAATGCTATAAAAAGTGGAAATATTGAGGCGAGGGAAAGTAACAAAAGAACGACTACGAGAAGGAAAGAAAGCGAAGTGAATAACGCCAACATAGGGTATTCAAAATCGGTCACCGGTAATCAGCCAAATGCAGTGGCTATGGGGCTTCAGGATTTGTCCAGGAAGGAATCTGGTACCGCAAGACAAAACAATGAGAAACTCCAATTTACACTGATCCTGATAACATACAAGGCAATGTATAAAAACCTATTCGACGCACATATTGTGTCCTCGCTATCTAAAACCAATGCAGCCTCCGTACCCCAAGTGGTATGATCCGAATGTGGAATGTGAGTATCATGCGGGTATCACAGGGCATTCAATAGAGAATTACCTAGCCTTTACGAAATTAGTAGAAAGGCTTGTTAATAAGGGTATTATAGAGTTAGCAGATTTTTCGAACGCAGAAAATCCATTACCCGATCATAATGGGGTTAACGTAGTAAGTGAAAACTCAGAAAGAAGAACTAAAACAAGTGTTGCGGAGGTTAAGACTCCCTTAAGATTGGTCTGGAAAGAAATGGGCAAACATGGACTAATTGTTGCGAAAGAGAATCGGGGAAAGTTGATAAATTATTGTGAGTACCATCGAGAACCAGGGCATGAGGTTCAGAGCTGTGAGGAATTTAGGACTTTGGTACAAAGTTTGATGAACAATAAATAAATTGAGTTTTGTGAAGAAGGTGCAGAAGAGAAGAACATATGCACCTCAGAGTCTACAATGAGGAGCTCAAAAGTCAAATTCCCTGTAATCGTTATTTCGGCACCCAAGAACGATGAAGCTGGAATGCAAGCAGCACCAAAAGTGATAATACAGAGACCCGCGACACCCAAGAACAACGAAGTTGGAATGCAGGCAGCACCAAAAGTGATAATACAAAGGCCTGCAGCCTTTGCTTATAAGGATAGCAAGAAGGTTCCCTGGAACTATGAATGTAGTGTGACAATCCCAGAGAAGAAGAATTCGGCTAATGCTTCAAAAGAGGGGATGGATACAAGTTCTCATACTCGTAGCGGGAGACACTATGATTTGGCAAAAGGGAAAGCTCTAATGGTAGAGCGAGAGGGAGAAAAATTAGTCGAGTCTGAATCACCTATCAAGGAACCAGTGAAGAAGGAAAAAGCCAAAGAGTTCCTAGAATTTCTAAAACACAGTGAATATTGTATGGTAGAACAGCTGCATAAGCAACCAGCGCGCATATCTGTATTGGCTTTGCTTCAGAATTCGGAAGTACACAGGAACGCGTTAATGAAAGTTTTAAATGAGACCTACGTCGCTAATGATATCTCGGTTGATAAATTGTATCAATTGGTAGGTAACATAAGTGCTGACAACTTCATCCATTTCAGTGACGACGAGATACCACCAGGTGGCAGGGGATCCACCAAGGCTCTGCATATTACCACTAGATGCAAAGGATACACGCTACCAGGGGTCCTAATAGATAACAGGTCGGCATTGAACGTATTGCCCTTGTCCACTCTAAATAGATTACCGATAGACAGCTCACACATGAAAGAGTGCCAGAGCATAGTGAAGGTATTTGATGGCACGCAAAGGAAAGTGTTGGGAAGAATCGAGATACCTTTATTGATTGGCCCGACTACTTACGAAGTGGATTTTCTGGTAATGGACATCAAGCCTTCCTATAACTGTTTATTAGGGAGGCCGTGGATACATTCGTCAGGGGCAGTGCCCTTATCATTACATCAGAAAGTGAAGTTGATAGCGGATGGTCGGCTAATAACGATAAAGGCTGAGGAGGACATTATTGCAACTGTGACTAGTGAGATGCCGTACTTGGAGATAAACGATGAGACAACCGAATGTTCTTTCCGGTCTCTCGAGTTTGTGAATGCAACTTTCGTCAAGGAAGGAAATAGAATCTTGATACCAAGAATCTCCAAGACTACAAGAATGGGACTAAAAATGACCATGGGAAAAGGAGCTTTACCGGGAAGAGGACTTGGAAAGTATCTTCAGGGGAGAGTTGTGGCCCCAACATTGAGAAAAAAATAGGATCGCTTTGGCTTAGGATTTAGGCCAGATGCAAAACAAAAAAGGAAAGAACTGGAAAAGAGACAAGGAAGAAGACGTGTTCGTTTGAATGGCGAAGAGGCCAAGTGGGAACCTATGATAATTCCACATATATCCAAAACCTTTGTGTCAGGAGGGGTAATTCATGCTGAGCAGAAGGTGCCAAAGGGAGAGGACATCATAGTAATGTTGGGTAATGTCTGCATTAATGCTGTATCTGAAGAGACAGTTGAAGAAGGGACCTTATCAGATATTTGACCTTACGAACCAGGAAGCGTTTTGGACAATTGGACTGCAGAGGAGATTCCTGTAGTATTTAAAACTTATTCAGAGTAATGTTCAGAACGCACTTATTGCTTTAAGCCTAAAAGTGATAAGATTTCTTTTGTGAAATAGGGTCATGTTCAAACATTATTATGTTAATGAAATACATTTTTGCTATCATTTGAAGCAAATATTCTTCTATTCCTTTCTTTATTTTGTAATTCCTTCAAATCATTCTTTCATAACCATTATACATACAAATAGCCATTCATAAATTCATTCATTCTTTCCATATTCTTTTGAACTACAATAGGTCCCCAGATATCAATGACATGAACGACGCTGCCACGGACTTATAATATCCTTTTGAGCAGGACATGTGTTTAGAGGGATCACAAGATTTTGAAGATGACATAGACAGTGACTTATCCCCTGACTTGTTAAGAATGGTAGAACAGGAGGATAAACAAATTCTACCTCATGAGGAAACAGTAGAGACTGTGACATTGGAGGAGGGGAAGGTAGTGAAGATTGGAATGTGTATAACCGGGGAAACAAGACGAGATCTTGTCGAGCAACTACAAGAATTCAAAGATGTCTTCGCATGGTCATATAAGGATATGCCTGGTTTAAGCATCGACATTGTAGTACACCGCCTGCCCATGAAAGAGGATTGCAAACCAGTTCAGCAGAAGCTCCGAAGGATGAGACCGGATATTGTGTTAAAAATAAAGAAAGAGATTAAAAAGCAGCTTGATGCCAGATTCTTGCAAGAGATCAAATATTCGGAATGGGTAGCCAACATCGTGCCTGTCCCTAAAAAAGATGGGAAGGTACAAATGTGTGTGGATTATAGGGACCTAAATAGGGCTAGCCCAAAGGATAATTTTCCTCTACCTCATATAGTGATACTCTGGTAGATAACACAGCAGGTTACTCGGGGTAAAATCAGATAAAAATGCATCCTGAAGGTATGGGAAAGACTGCCTTTATAACATTGTGGGGTACGTTCTGTTATAAAGTGATGCCATTTGGGTTGAAAAATGCGGGAGCTATATACCAAAGAGCTATGGTGACTTTAGTCCATGATATGATGCATAAAGAAATTGATGTTAATGTGGATGACATGATTGCAAAGTCTAGAACAGAAGAAGAACATATCCAAGTTTTGAGAAAATTGTTCTCGAGACTGAGGAAATTCCAGTTAAAGCTCAATCTCGCAAAATGCACTTTTGGAGCTAGATCGGGTAAATTGCTGGGCTTCATAGTTAGCGAAAAGGGAATTGAGATCGACTCAGATAAGGTCAAGGCTATACAAGAATTGCCTCCACCACGCACTCAAAAAGAAGTTCTAGGTTTCCTTGGAAGGTTAAATTACATTGCTCGGTTTATTTCACAGTTAACCAAAAAGTGTGATCCCATATTTCGTCTTCTGAAGAAACATAATCCAGGTGTGTGGGATGATCAATGCCAGAAAGCTTTCGATAGGGTCAAACAATACTTGTCGAATCCTCCAGTCTTATCACCTCCTTGCCCAGATAAGCCGCTAATCCTGTATTTAACAGTGTTTGATCACTCTATGGGGTGTGTGTTGGGTCAGCATGATGACTCAGGGAGAAGAGAAAAGGCGATATATTACCTCAGTAAGAAATTTACTGAGTGTGAGATGAGATATTCGCCAATTGAAAAATTGTGATGTGCCTTGATCTGGACAACTTGAAGGTTGAGGCAGTACGTGTTGTACCATACGACCTGGTTAATCTCGAAACTAGATCCTTTTAAATATATGATGGAGTCAACCGCCTTGAATGGGAGAATGGCTCGATGGAAAATTCTGCTCTCTGAGTTCGACATAGTCTATGTGAGCCAGAAGGCTATGAAGGGAAGTGCAATAGCAGACTTTCTAGCCAGCAGAGTGCTAAACGATTACGAACCCTTGAACTTTGATTTTCCTAATGAGGATTTGATGTTCGTGGTATCTGCTGAGGAAGATACCCTAGAAGATTGTCCTTGGAAGTTGAACTTCGACGGAGCGTCAAGTGCAGTTGGTAATGGAATTGGGGCAGTCCTGATATCCCCAAATGGAGATCATTACCCATTTACTTGCAAATTGGATTTCGATTGCACAAATAATATGGCAGAGTACGAAGCTTGTATTATGGGAATTCAAGCAACCATAGACCATAAAGTCAAGGTGCTAGAAGTATATGGAGATTCTACATTGGTGATCTATCAGCTCAAAGGAGAATGGGAAATAAGGGATCTCAAATTGATCAGTTACCAAAATTAATTTTGGAGTTAATTGAGAAGTTTGATGATATCGCATTATTTTACCTCCCGCGTGATAAAAACCAGATGGCTGATGCATTAGCCACATTAGCTTCCACGATCAGAATAAATGACCAGGAAAAGATGAAGCCCATCCAGATGAGTATTTATGAAGCCCCAGCTTATTGTTGCAATATGGAGGAAGAAGAAAGGGATGATCACCCCTGGTACCAAGATATATTGCGATATGTAAAGAATCACGAATATCCTGAACAAGCGACCGAGAATGAAAAGAGGACATTGAGAAGGCTAGCTTGTGATTATGTCTTAGACGGGGAAGTCCTGTACAAAAAAAGAAAGGATCAGGTACTGTTGAGATGTGTCGACGCTGGCGAAGCTACGAAAATTTTGGAGGAAGTCCACGAGGGTGTTTGCGGAACGCATGCTAGCAGTTTTACAATGGCTAGACAAATCATGAGATACAGATACTATTGGTCTACCATGGAAGGAAATTGCATCAATTATGCTAAAACATGTCACAAATGCCAGATATACGGAGACAAAATTCACGTGCCTCCTTCACCTTTGCATGTTATGACTTCCCCATGGCCTTTCTCCATGTGGGGCATGGACGTCATTGGACCAATCTCTCTGAAAGCTTCAAACGGGCATCGGTTCATCTTCGTGGTTATCGACTACTTCACCAAATGGGTAGAGGCTGCTTCATACGCTAGCGTTACCAAGTCGGCAGTCAGCAGGTTCCTAAAAATGGAAATCATATATTGATATGGAATGCCAGAAAGAATCATATCAGACAATGCGTTAAACCTAAACAACAGCACGATTGCGGAGGCCTGCAGTCAATTTAAGATCAAACACCATAATTCGTCACCATTTCGTCCAAAAATGAATGGTGTAGTAGAAGCAGCCAACAAGAACATTAAGAAGATTGTGGGGAAAATGGCTGAAACCTATAAAGATTGGCACGAGAAGTTACCATTCGCTCTCTATGCTTATCGAACATCAGTCAGAACCTCTACTGGGGCAACCCTTTTCTCATTAGTTTATGGAACGGAGGCAGTATTACCCATCGGAGTTGAAATACCTTCCCTTCGAGTCTTGTCAGAGTTAAAGTTAGATGAAGCAGATTGGGTCCAATCTCGATACGATCAGTTGAACTTGATTGAGGAAAAAAGGCTAAAGGCCATCTGTCATGGTCAGATATACCGAAAGAGGATGATGCGGGCTTATGACAAAAAAGTTCACCCAAGAGAATTTTACAAGGGAGACTTGGTATTGAAAAAGATTCTTCCTATACAAAGAAATTTCAGGGGGAAATGGATGTCAAATTGGGAAGGACCTTATGTGGTAAAAAAGGCTTTCTCCGGAGGAGCACTGATCCTGGCCGAAATGGATGGGAAAAACTTATCCAATCCTGTAAATTCAGATTCTGTTAGGAAGTACTATACTTAAAGAAGAAAAGAAGCCAAAGTGAAAACCCACAAAGGGCGCTTTGAGACATTCTCGAAAAAAAACAGGATGAAAAATGAAAAATAAAAATGGAGAGGCCAGGGTGAAAACCCGCAAAGGGCACCTTGAGACCAAAGGGGTTTTGAGTCGAAAACTGAAAAAAAGGCGGCTCAAATTGTTATCAGATTATAATGGGGCATGCGGTGATCATGCCATACTTGAATTAACAAGGAAAGGGTATGTGGCATCTTGGTGCTTTGACAAAATACTCAGGATCTTCTAAACACATGTCAAACTCAAAATAGTCTTCCAGACATTGGGGCAGAGAAGCTCAGGCTGCGATATCTAGAGGTCACATAGTAGTCGTTTTTATTCACATTAAATGTGCTATCTTTGAATACTTTGTTCTTTTCACGATGTACATTTTGATTAATTTCTTTTATTAATCATAAGCTTTACTTCACACCAATTTTACTCTCATCTATTGATATTACCCCCATGCAAGCGTGTTGCATTGAAATAATGATGGATGAACTAATAATGCTTTTATAAAAGAAGTTCTACGCATTACTCTAGAGGTTTCTAATAAAACAAGAACCCAAAAACAGGACTGTTGTGTAAAATTCACCAGGTTTAAGGGGTTGATAATATCGGAAAAGAGGGTATCTATATAAGTGAAGGTTTCTTCGTTTTTAAAGTACCACGGCCGAGGTGAGGCTTTAACAAACAATAAGAAAGAGACTGTCCTCAAAGATAAAATTCTGTGTTCAGACTAAATACTCAGAGAATGGGTAACAAATTATTTTGGATCCTATATGCTGAAGACACGGCAGGGGACCATGCAATAATATAAACCTCACACCTTCGAGATATGAGGGAATAGACATTGAAGCTACAACAAGGGCAAATCAGTGGAGCAGAGTAGTGATTCCTTAGAGTTTCGGGGTCAAATTACCAGCTGAACAAGGACAACATGATGCGGGCAAGGGTGCCCTTAAAACATTTGAAAAGGATCATCCTTACGAAATTCTGCATTCATGCCAGACGCATCTATTTAGGGGCATTTGATTCAATCCGATTATAATCTTTGTAAAAAGATCATCTTTATGACATTCTGCATTCATATATCATCTGTATTACATTTAGTTAGGAGCATTAGATTCATTTTGATCATTGCATCCTTACCATTTTGCATAAGCATAAACATGAAACTGATTTTACAGCACAGGTCCCCTAGAGGACGTTGTCGCAGCATCAGTAAATCTGAAGATATTGCCTTCCTCAGCGAAGTGAATCGAAGACATCAAATCTAGAAATCTTGAAGTTACAGGAACAGATCAAAACCATACGAATCTATCTCCTCGAAGTTCCAGTGGAGTAGGTTGAGGCTACAAATCCCTCCCCCCTGAGTTTACAATAAGGATCAGTCAGTATTTTTTTGAAGTTTCAGCAGAGAAGATTGAGGTTACGAATCTCTTCTCCCTGAATTTCTATCTCCTCGAAGTTCCAGTGGAGTAGGTTGAGGTTACAAATCCCTCCTCCCTGAGTTTACAATGAGGATCAGTCAGTATTTCTTTAAAGATTCAGCAGAGAAGATTGAGGTTATGAGTCTCTTCTCCTTGAATTTTTATCTCCTTGGAGCCCAGTGGAGCAGGTCGAAGCTACAAATCCCTTCTCCCTGAATGTATCGAGGATCCTTTATTTTCGAGAAGTTCCAGTGAGAAGATCGAAATTACAAATCTCTCCTCTCTGGATTCTAATCACCTTGAAGCCCAGTGGAGCAGGTCGAAGCTACAAATCCTTCCCTGAGTGTATTGAGGATCGACTTTTATTTTTGAGAAGTTTCAGTGAGGAGATCGAAACTACAAATCTCTTCTCTCTGGATTCTCATCATCTTGAAGTCCCAGTGGAGTTGGTTGAGACTACAAATCCCTTCTCCCTGAGGATACAGTTGAGCAGATTGGAGCTACAAGTCTGGGATCGAAGCGCTAGTTCCCGAGCTCTCGAAGATGTAGCGGGATGGAACGAAGATACTTGAAGAATAAAAGCATCGAAAGAAGCCAGGATTCTACAAGACTAGGCAAATTTGGCCTTCTTAAAGTCTTTGCTTCATTCCCATTACACGACAATGAGCAAAGAGGGGCAGCTGTAGAAACCCAAATTTGCCCGGGCCCCTTAACTCATCAAAATAACCAAAAATAAATAAAACACCAAAATTCAAAGTCCATTAACGAGTTTATAGACCCAAAATATTAGCCTAGACCCCACACAAAGCCTGAACTAATTTACAAACCTAATATGGACCCAAATTATGACCCAATCCCAAACTGGCCCAAATGGCCCAAGTAGTTTCAGCAAACAGAAACCCTAGAGACCTTCTGAAAGCTCCGTGCGCCGCAGCCCTGCTGACGGTTGGGCTACCGCGTCCCTCACACGCACCTCTTGTGTCGTTTCAGTAACCCACACATGTCACCACGCGCGCGACCACGCAAGCCTTCACGCTACTCGCCACGCGCCTCTGTACATTCAGTACGCCTCGTGCCGAATGACACGTCGCCTTCGTACTTGCAAACCAGAGCACAACAACAGCATATATAGAATAGAAACAGAACAAAATAGCAAAAAAACTTGTATTTTTTATTTTTTTTCAGGTCAGCTATAAAAAGGGCCGAACTAAAACCACTATATTTTTTACGCATGCAGAATATACCAACGAAATTAGAAACAAAAAAGGTTTCTTTTCCGACTGCTTATCTCCATTTTTTTTGAATCGCTTTTTTTGCTTTCTTTCCGTGTTTCAAGCATTTCTCTTTGTTTAGATATTTTAAAAAAAGGGAAGGGAGGGGTTCACCTTCAAAAAAGGCCATCGAGTTGCTTTCTTCGTGCTGATCGGAGCAAAGTAGTTCGTTGGGGTGTTGGTGCGAAGCGTTCTGGTCGGATTTAGAGGGTTGAATGATCTCGATTCGGCCACTAATCGCTTGTCACCATGGCGTTGTAGCGGTCGTTTCACATTCCTTTTCTTTGCGGCGGAGAACGAAACAAAAAGAGGGCTTAGGGTTTCAGTTTTTTGAAAAAATAGGGGAAAGATGAATGAAACTTATGTTTTTTTTTAATCAGCTTTTAATACCTGTTAGTGAAACGGTGCCGTTTAGGCTCATGACGATAGCCTTTAAACGACACCGTACGGACCTAAACCCAATGACCCAACCCGATTCAGTCCTATGGGATCCGTGTGTTTCTGCAATTAATAGAGGATTTACGTGTTTAGTCCCTTCTATTTATATATTGTTTTTAATTAATCCCGTTATTTATTGCCTTTATTGTTTAATTAGCCCCTGTAATTCATGCATACTTCTAATCTAGTCCAGTTTATACACTGCGTTGTGCTTGTTTGAGTATTAACTGTTTTAACCCCTGATTGTTTGAATGCTTTTTAATTTAGTCCCTTTTTATTATCTCATTTACCATTAAATTAATATTGTTATTATGGTGGATGGTATTTTAGAATATTATTATGAATATTATTTCTAATATTATTATTGTTACTTTTAATCAACGTTAATATTTCTATTGTTATTTTGATGTTTTATTATCTTAATAAATTCTTATTTTTATCATCGTTATTATTATTTATTTCAAACTCAAATGTATTCAAATTCTTTCTAAATGTTTTCTTTCGTTAAAAGCGTGAATTGAACCAATTTTAAGATTGTGTATTCGAAAAACAAGGCAATATTTGCGTGTTTAGAAGTACGGAGAATTACATCCTAACGTGCTGGGTGTCGATTTTTTGTTCGACTAAATAACCAAATACCCTTTTTATATGTTTTGAAGATCAAAAATGATCTCGGTGTCAGAGTATAGATGTGTTATATCCTAACGTGCTGCGTATGATACTTTTATTCCTTTGAAACGAGTTAATCTTGAGATTCAATTCCGATTTTATGAAAAACAAGGCAATATTTGTGTGTTTAGAAGTACGGAAAATTACATCCTAACATGCTGGGTGTCGATCTTTCGTTCAACTAAATAACCAAATACCCTTTTAATTATATGTTTTGAAGATCAAAGATGATCTCGGTGTCAAAGTACGAACGTGTTATATCCTAATGTGCTGGGTATGACATTTTTGTTCCCATGAAACGAGTTAATCTTGAAATTCAATTCAGGGTTAGTTAACCTTATTTAAAATTTTTAATACCTTAAACATTTTCAAATTTTCAACGCAAGGACACTAATTAATCGATTTGGTACCAATTTTGGGCGTTGCGAGGGTGCTAACCATTCCTCGCACATAACCGACTCCCGAACCCGTTTTCTCTAATTACGCAGAGCAAAATATTTTATAGGTGATCTGATCGCACCTAGACAAAAAGGATCGGTGGCGGCTCCTTAAAGTCGATCCCCATTTTCCAAACTTAAAACTTTAAAAATGGTTTCGACAACCATAATTTACACATATTTTAACCCCATGCTTGGCTTAATTTTGGATGATTTTCCATTGAATTTGATGAATTCGATGCTCCTAATCTCCTAATTTCATGTTTTATACTCAGGAGAGCTTAGGGAATCGAAAAGAACGAGAAACGGGCCAAAAAGGCACAAAATGGGCCTATACGGCCTGGACCACCGTACACGGGCGGACCGCACGACCGTGTGTGGCAAGCCGGATTGAAGACGGCCTTGGCTATCGACCACGGGCGTGTCCCTCCCGACCCTAGGATGAATTCTATTCAGAATAGGATACTTGTGGGCCAAGAAAGGTATCTCGAAGCCTATATAAACACCCTAGGGGGCAACCTAAAAGGGGAGTTCGACAGGACGTCGAATAGACGCCGAGTAGAAGGAGAAAATACTCCAAGACAGCTTCCGGGAACAGCTTAGGAGAAAGATCTCCATCAAGACTGAGGATCTCCCATCAAGTTCCTTACAAGTTTTTGGGTTTTCTTATGTTTTGTTGTTTTTCCTCTTTTATGATGTTTCCATCTTTTAGTATGAACTAAATCCCTCAAATACCTGAGGGGATGAAACCTAAGACGAATCTTATTATTATTTGATTTATGAGATAAATACTTGTGCTTATTCTTAATTGTGAGTTCTTATTCTTGTTTGATAATTCAGGTTATTGATTCAAGTCGAATGTGTTTATTCAGTGGAGCAAAAGTCCCTGTCTAAGAGTATATCAACACAATTAAGTAGAGTTGATTGCAACCCTAGAGATAAGGCGAATAAAATCTGCCGAATTAGGGTCAAACCTAATAAGGGAATCCATAGATCGAGTTAATGCGACAATATGGGTTTTAATTAGAAAGATATTTCAACTAATCAACCTAGAGTCATTTGTTAGTAGCCTCGTGAGAGGTATTAATATAAATCAGGTATTTCTACGGATTAAGCCAAGTGAATAAGTCGCATGAATCAAAAGTAATAAGTGAAGTCTAGGTGGATTCTTCCTTAGGTATTGCCTATCTCATATAAGTTGTCCAAAAGTATTTTCCCAAATTCGCTTTCTGTCGCTTTCATAGTTAATTAAATTAGTTAGTTAATTTTAGATTAAAAACCAAATTCCCTTAATTATTAGGCTAGATAATAAAAAGATAGTTAATACTAGTACTCTTGGTCCTTGAGGATACGATATTTCAGACTCACCATAGCTATACTACTGTTCGATAGGTGCGCTTGCCTTTGTCGAAATAATAGTTAGTTTCGAGCTCCATCAAGGTTTTGGCATCGTTGCCAGGGAACTAAGATATTAGGAGAACTAAATTTTTATTACTTTAGCCATTTTATTATTAACTTTTCTAATTTTTCCTTATTTGCTTCTGGCAGGTAATTTTAGTTTATGACTAGAAGAAACCCATCAGGACCCTTGATTTTTTACAGTGATATTGAAGGTATAGTTCGCAGAAACCGCAGAGAAATAAGGCGAAGCCTTCAATACATAGAAGAAGAGCAAGAGGACGATACAAACACTACTGAAGAGATGGCTGATAACAATCCGCTACCTCCTGTGGTTGCCGCAAACCCGGTTAATCAAAATCCTGCTCCTCGTACTATGTATGATTTTGATAAACCTAATTTAATAAGAACTGAATCAAGTATTGTTAGACCTGCTATTGCTGCAAATAATTTTGATTTGAAACCTAACACAATTCAGATGATACAGCAGTTTGTTCAGTTTGATGGTTTGCAGGATGAAGATCCAAACAATCACTTGGCGAATTTCCTAGAATTTTGCGATACTTTCAAAATAAATGGCATTTTTGATGATGCCATTAGTCTTCGGTTGTTTCCCTTTTCGTTGAGGAACAAAGCTAAATAGTGGTTGAACTCGTTACCACGAGGATCAATCACTACATGGGAACAAATGACCGAAAATTTTTTGTTAAAATATTTTCCGCCGGCTAAAACGGCTAAGTTGAGGAATGATATCTCTTCTTTTGTGCAGATGGATTTAGAGACACTTTACGATGCATGGGAGAGATACAAGGATCTACTAAGGAGGTGCCCTCACCATGGGTTACCCTTGTGGTTACAGGTTCAAACATTTTACAACGGTGTGAACCCCTCAACCAGGCAGTTGATTGATTCAGCCACCGGCGGAACCCTGAATAACAAGACCCCTGAAGTCGCTTATGAGTTTATAGAGGAGATGTCACTGAATAACTATTAGTGGCAAGTTACAAGCACAAAGCCAGCAAAAGCCACTAGTGTTTTCAACCTAGACGTAGTAACCATGCTATCAAACCAGGTAGAACTTTTAAGTAAGAAAATTGATGGTTTGTGTGGTTCTTCGTAGGTACATCCAGTAATGTAGTGCTATACAAATGGAGGAGGGATGAGTAATAAAGAGTATCCACCTTACAACCCTGGCATAGAAAACAAACAGATGAACTATATGGGTAATAATTCTAGACCTCAGAATAACCCTTATAGTAACACTTACAATCCAGGTTGGAGGAACCACCCAAACTTCTCATGGGGCGGTCAAGGAAACCAGAGACAACAGCCCCTTCCAGGCTTTCAACAGCAACCCTAGCCACAAGAGAAGAAGCCAAACCTTGAGGATATGCTAGCAAAGTTTATTTCAGCGTTAGAAACTCATTTTCAGAATATCGAAACGACGTTGAATAATCAGCAAACATTAATTCAAGGGCTTAAAAATCAACCTCAACGCAGTTACCATGCTATCAAACCATGTAGAGCTTTTAAATAAAAAGATTGATGGTTTGTATGGTTCTTTGCAGGTACATCCAGTTATGCAGTGCGATATGAATGGAGGAGGAATGAGTAATACAGAATATCCATCCTATAACCCTGGCATAGAAAGCGAACAGATGAACTATATGGGTAATAATTCTAGACCTCAAAATAACCCTTATAGTAATACTTACAATCTAGGTTGGAGGAACCACCCAAACTTCTCATGGGGTGGCCAAGGAAATCAGAGACAACAACCCCCTCCAAGCTTTCAACAGCAACCCTACCCACAAGAGAAAAAGTCAAACCTTGAGGAGATGCTAACAAAATTTATCGCGGTGTCAGAAACCCGTTTCCAAAATACTGAAACAACACTCAAAAATCAGCAAGCATCGATTCAAGGGCTCGAGAACCAATTAGGACAACTTGCTAAGCTCATATCTGAACGGCCACAAGGCAGCTTACCAAGCAACATTGAAACTAACCCAAAGGAGCAACTTCAGGCCATTACTGCTCACGATAGTGAAGGGTTAGATGAACCAAAACAGAGGCAAGAAAACGTGGCAGATAAAGGTAAGGTTGAGGTAAGCCACAATAAACCAAAATTGGTAAGTACAGAGTACCAACCTCGTGTACCATATCCCAATACGACAAAGAAAGACCACACAGATGAACAATTTGGTAAATTTCTTAAACTTTAAAAAAAATTACATATTAAATTCAAAAAAATTTTTAAAAGAGCTTTTGACAAACAAACATAAGCTAGACGACGCGTCGCATGTGGAGCTAAATGCAGTGTGCTCAACAATTTTGCAAAATAAATTACCTCAAAAGTTAAAAGATCCAGGGAGCTTTACAATTCCTTGCTTAATTGGTGGTTTATCTATTAATAATGCTTTAGCTGATTTAGGGGCAAGTATTAATGTCATGCCTTATAAAATATTTAAATAGCTAGGTCTTGGGAAACCCAAACAAACTAGGATGAGCATTCAACCGGCTAATAAAACCATTAGAGTTCCTAGGGGTATAATTGAGGATGTACTAGTAAAAATTGACAAATTCATATTCCCAGTAGACTTTGTTGTTTTAGACATGAATGAGGATAATAACGTTCCTTTAATTTTAGGGAGACCCTTTTTAGCAACTGCTAAAACTAGAATTGATGTTGGTACAGGAGAACTCACACTTCGTGTAGGTGATGAAACGATCATTCTTCAGGCTCGTGACCCGGCTAGGACATTGAGCAATAAAGGTGAGAACATAAATTCTATTAATAACCATTTGGTTCAACCTTCTGTTCAGGAAGCACCTCGAAAATACACAACTGAGCCACATCCTAGATCTCGTGCCAACAATGAAATAACTCATGAGGAACGAAGGCTTCAGATCGATGAACTAGACGAATGGAGGACACTCGAAAAACACGATAAACCAAAGCAACTCCATGACAAACTTAAGGATGGGACAAACCAATTTCAGATCGGGGATCAGGTACTGTTGGATAAAACAGACCCTGGAATCGCCGCTTCGGACCTTAATACAAATGAAGAGATCCTTTTCACGGTACTAAATGTTTTCCCATACGGAACTGTCGAGGTAATTAATCCTAAGTTCGAAACTTTCAAGGTAAACACTACTCGACTCAAATTGTATAGCGATCATAGCAGGATAGAGGAGTGTCAACTCCTCAAACCACCATAATTATGCGAATGAAAGGTAAGTCTAGCTTAAGACTTTAAACAAGTGCTTCTCGGGAGGCAACCCGAGCATTAACTTCACTAATGTCATTATTTCCGATTCTTAGCATCTAACTAAAAACTAACCAAATAAATAGGCGCAGGTTTCCCTACCCACACGGCCTTGCACACGGGTGTGGTCGTTGCCGTGTGGACACCACAAGTAGGTACACTGGCGTGGCAGAGACCGTGCGAGAACAGGGCGAAAATTTAACCCAAAACACGGGCTGTGATAAAATGCCACGGCTGTGCGATGCGACCGTGGTCGATATTGAGTAAATGACACGGGCGTGCGACACACCCATGCCAAAAAACCGTGACTGAAACTAAGAAAGACACACGGGCATGCAACATGCTCGTGCCCTAAGCCGTGGTCGACACTGATCAATCAACATGGGCGTGGAAACCTCTACACGATCGTAGGAGAAACGAATGAAGCACAACACTGCCGTACGACACGGCCGTGTGACCTAAACACGCCCAGGGCACACAGGCGTGGGCAGCGACCAGATGCCATGATTTCTATTTAAACCCCCTTCTTCTATTCACTTTCTTCCCCAATTTTTCTTCTCCCAAAACCTAGCCACCACACCTTTTTCTTTTCCCATTATCTTCTCCCTTCATTTTCCTTTCCCCCTTTCCCTTATTCTTTCTTTACACCACCACCACACCAACCACCATCCTTGCCACCGTACACAAAGATTAATACTAGAGGCAAGATCAAAGCCACCATGTCGAAAAAGCGAAAGGATCCTGGCACGGTATCCCCGTGCACGACCACTTTACATAAGTTCATGCCGGCCGCTTCATTTACTCGACAAGACAATGACCTTTGAGTCCATTTATTTTTTATTTTTCTTTTATTTTCATTTTTAATTTTTTTCCTTTTATCTTTCTTGTCTTTAATTTATATTATTATATTTTAATTTCTTTAATTTAGGTTCAAGGGGCTATTACGGAACGACCACACCACCATCGGAGTATCCACCACCCCTGCCCAACTTTACACCGTTTCTTTTCCTTGACTCCATCCAAAATTCAGGAAGTTTCACTTCTCTCCCTATCTTATGATTTTTTTATTTGTCATTATTTATCTTTGTACATTGAGGACAATGTACATCTTAAGTGTGGGGAGATTAACTATAGTATTATTTGAAAATCCCTGAATTATGTCTTGTTCTTAAGTAATTTTCTCATATTACTATTGGAATGAAACTTCTATTGATTTATGACTTCCATTGATATGTTTCGGATTAAGTCATAGATAATTGTGTACTGATGGTTTCAACTTTAAGATACTAGAGAATCGAGCATGATAAGTCTATTTTCAGAATAAAAAATTTATTAGGTTGTTTCCCTAAATTTAAACATTACTTTGAAGTTTGAAATTTGCAAGGTTGACATCAAAAACCATAATTTTTGTGAGATTTTGAGCCTTTTAGAACATATTCTTTTCTTGCTCACTTTATTGATTATGAGTGTGTCAAACATTAATTTGCTATTCTAGAACTTGCATCGATTATGCATGTCGAGACCACACCCTTGATTTGATATACTGAGATGATAAAGGCACCTAGGTTTTAACCCACTTATTCCACCAAAAAGCCTACCTTCATAATTAACCCCTACTGAACCCTTTTTAGCCTAATAAACCGTTTCTTGACTCACCCATTAATATTAACCCAAAACCAAATTTTTACTTTTCCTACTTTGACTCCCCTTATGTCGAGATTTGGTTTGATCAGCTGCCTAACTATTTTCTTTATTTCAGTTGTTAAATTCTTTCTTATTATTGTATGTTCTTATTCTTAAAAAAAGTTGGAAATTTATTCATTATTAGTGTTATGAGCTTAAACTGTTAATTTCACATCTTTAGAAGAAGCTCGTGTTATTAGTGATAAGTTTTCAATCAATGTAATTATTTAGTATTAGTTATTTTTCTAGTTAGGTAAATGGTCAATTCGACCTCGATTCTAACCCTATAATTCAACCTTTATCCACACCTTTAACCCAAGCCCCATTACAACCCTTTTAAGACCTTTTCATTTGTGTATCATCTCATTTTATAGTGGTGGAGATTTGATTTTCATGCAAGCCTATGGATTAACTTTTCATGTTTGAATTATGAGTGCTTAATTTGAGCCTTAAAACACTTTGAGTGGTTTGAGTGAATCTTTAGTGAGGATGTCAATTCTTATCGGTTTTGGATCAAAGGTAATTATTTAGATAAGGGGAAAAACCTATGTTTTTGTGCTATAAAAATGTATGACTTAGATTTTTTGAAGCTTTAGGACTCTTTCAGTTAAATTATCAATGCATGAATTATCTATGAATTATGATGAGACATTATTGATGAGGATTATAAGTTGAGAAAGTTAATTTTAATTGTGAGTTGAGGATTTTGCTTGAGGACAAGCAAATGCTTAAGTGTGGGGATATTTGATAAACCATAATTTACACATATTTTAACCCCATGCTTAGCTTATTTTTGGATGAACTTTAATTAGATTTAATGAATTTGATGCTCCTAATCCTTTAATTTCATGTTTTACACTCAGGAGAGCTTAGGCAGCCAAAAAGAACGAGAAACGGGCCAAAAAGGGACAAAATGGGCCTACCTCAGAAATCAACACAGCTTGGACCAATGTACACGGGCAGACGACACGGCCGCGTGTAACAAGCAGAATTGAGCACGGCCCAAGACCATCACACACGGGCGTGTCCCTGCCGAAATTAGGTTTAATCCTATTCGGAAAAGGTTACTTGTGGGCCAAGAAAGGCATTCCAAAGCCTATATAAACACCCTAGGGGGCAACCTAAAAGGGAGGCTGAGTAGAAGGCAGAAAATAATCGAAGATAGCCATCGGGAGCAGCTCGGAAGAAGGATCTTCATCAAGACTGAAGATCTCCCATCAAGTTCTTTAGAAGTTTTGGGTTTTCTTATGTTTTGTTGTTTTCCCTATTCTGAGATGTTTCCCTCTATCAATATGAACTAAATCCCTTAAATACCTGAGGGGATGAAACCTAAGACAGATCTTATTATTGTTTGATTTATAAGATAAATACTTGTTCTTATTCTTTTTTTGATAATTCAGGTTATTGATTCAAGTTGAATGTGCTTATTCAATGGAGCAAAAGTCCCTGTTTAAGAGTAGATCAACACAATTAAGCAGAGTTGATTGCAACCCTAGAAATAGGGCGACATAAATCTGTTGGATTAGAGTCAAATCTAATAGGGGAATCCATAGATCGAATTAATGTGACAATAGGGGTTTTAATTAGAAAGAGTTTTCAATTAATCAACCTAGAGTCAGTTGTTTTTAGTCTTGAAAGAGATATTAACATAATTCAGGGATTTCTACGGATTAAGTCAAGTGAATAAATCATATGAATCAAAAGTAATAAGTGAAGTCTATGTGGATTCTTCCTTAGGTATTGCCTTTATCATATAAGTTGTCTAAAAGTATTTTCCTAATTCTCTCTTTATCGTGTCTTTAATTTTTAGTTTAAAAGAAATCACCCCAATTCTTAGGCTAAATAATAGAAAAATAGTAAATACTAGTACCCTTGGTTCTTATGGATACGATATTACCGGTCTTACCATAACTATACTATAAACGATAGGTGTGCTTGCCTTTATTGTGATCATAGTTAGTTTTAGACACATCAGTTGACTACAAATTGATTTGTACGTAAGTATTGGTATTCTTTTCTTTGTCATTTGGGAATTTTCTATCATTGTTTCTCGTTTTGTTAGTGTGTTGGTGGAGTTAATCGTGGTTAATTGTTTGGTTTGGTTTAGGGAAAGCTTAAGAAACGATTCATCCGTCGGCGACTTAGGATTGTGGAGGCACTGTTCGTCCTTAGGTAAAGGTTTTATGCCAAATTGAGACCGTTGTGGTTGTTGAGTTAATTGGATGTGGGTTGGTTTAGTATTTTAGGGAAATGAAAGATTTTGGTCACTTAACCATTATGCTATTTAGGGTTGATTTGCTTAATGTTTGATGTTTTTAGGTGCTGGAATACTAAATTTGTGGTTTCGCATCAAAATTAGTCAAGTTGTGTAACGAAAACCTGAGAAAACAATGAACGATGAAAGTAAAAAATTGAACTATCGACGGCACACAGCTGTGTGCTAGACCATGTGAGCCACACGGGCATATGCCCGTGTGGCCCACACGAGCGTATGAGCCAAAATTCTAGATTTTACCCTAAGGTTGTAAGCATCGTTTGGGTCGAATGTAGGCCTTCTATAGGGTCCATATGGCATTAATTAAGCTTTAAAATATGATTTTTGATGTTCTGTTAGCATAAAAATACTGATATATGATGTATGCATAGCATAAACTATATTAAAGGTAAGACTGATCCGTATCTATTATGGGAAGATGTATGACATGTATATTCTGTTATTCGTTAATTTTTGTATGTGCATTGGGGTGGATTTGTGTATATGGAGGAAGTGTGGGTAGATATACCTCTGCCATATCTGGTGGCACAACCATACATAGTTCTGTAACTAACGATAAAGCGCCTAATGATCAAGCAGCTAAGCTGTGAATATTCTAAAAAGTGTCATACCGACACTAAGCGGTGTGTAAGGCTGGATGGGCATTTAAATACCTTATATGGTGTGTTAGAATGGTAAGAGATGGTGTGTAACGGTTGGGGGTAGGATCATAAATTTGTATATGTTATGATGTTATATGAATTCTGTCTCTGATATATACGTCTGATTGATATCTGTTGATATTCTACTATGTTTCACACTGAGCTTGTAAGCTCACTCTCGGTTTGTTTGTTTAAGTAACCCTCAGACTTAGGATGGTCGGTGCAACGGGAGCTCGGTTGAACATTTTCGTCAATTACGTTATTTTTTGTTACTCTCGGTTGAACATTTGGATTTTATTTGTTTTTTATTTTAACTATTTAAATGTTTTTGGTGGGTTGAAGTTGATTTGCTAAAAGGTGGATTTTACAATGAACAATCATGTTTTCGAAACTGAACTCAACTAAGTTTTTCCGCTGTAAACTCAAATAATTTTAATATTTATAAATGTAAAATCAACATTTTCATTAGATCGGTTAAAAAGATATGTTCTTTAATAAATTGGATTCGTACATAACAAGAGTAAACGACATCTTTTCAAAACCAACGAATTATGGGTTTTTGAAGGATTTTGTAGTAGCATCTCCAGATCTAGTCATAACGTCTAGGTCAGGTTTGGGGTGTTACACTGTGGGATCGATCCTACTCCCTATGCTACTATTTATTTATTGTTTAGGCATAGGAATATTATGCACTCATGGTAATGTCAAGCATTTGGTTTTTTCAAAACTTGCTCAAAAGTAGCCACTTTTGTTGATAGATATTTGGCGAATTGGAGGAGTGCTCAAAAGATCGTTGATTGTGCAGCTTCTTGTATGCCACATCATTTTACTACTAGGTATCGGTGGTTGAGACCAACAACTGGCTGGTTAAAGTGTAGCACTGACGTTGTCATTCTTCATGAGACCGAGCCTATTGGTTTGGTAGCACTTTGCGTTACGGGCTAAAGTGTCAAGTCCAGTGTTTAGTCAAGTCCTACGTCGCAAAATCTATATATATTCGGGAAGCTTTGTCTTGACTCAAATCACTACAAAAATATTATATAATTCTCAAGTTTGATTGCTTGGAAGTAGTAAATGAACTGAATTTGCATGCATCTTATTCTTCCAAGTTTGGTTCGATTTTATAAGATTGTTTAATGTTAAAATTCCAATTTCATCATTTGTCCTTTTAATGGATTCAACGAACTACAAATAAGGTGGTTCACAGTCTTGCTAAGTGATAACTCTAAATTATATAGATTTTTAGAGCACCTTTTTACTTAAAATTTACGCAAATCCCGAGTATTTTCTATAACTAATTATGTGTTTCTTTTACATATTGAGAGTTTTGGCATAATTAAATCAAGATTATAATTTTTGAGTAATTTGGTGCTAAATTCATATAATTCTACTCTATGTTGCTACATTTTGAAAATTTCATAATTTGTGCTATAATTGTTGCAGCTTGCTACACTGAATTGTTCCATGTTCGAGGCCAATATGGATGACAAATGTACATGAGCTAAAATCAATCAGCATGGGATGATAGGCTAAGGCATTGGACTCAACAAAATTATTTTAGCCCAGCTTGGAAGTGGATTGTTGAAAAGAACAAGTTTGCCTTCTACATTTGAGCCCAAACCGTCCATTAAAGGGGAAAGAAACCCAAATTGGGAAATTACTTGGTAAAGCAGCCAAACCAACTTTGGAAAAATTCATTAAGTATCCTTACATGTGTAAAAAAATAAAAAATAGCCCCAGTCAAACCCCATAGTTGTTGTCCAACCCATGCCTTAAATCAAGCAAAAATCAAGCTTGAATCATGAAAAAATTAACCCCGTGTTCTATGAAATATAGTCAGCCATGCATGATAGATTTCTACGGGATGTTCATGCTATTTTTAGCAAACTCCCGAGCCTTCCCTCAGGTATAAATACCACCTCCATTCACCTCTCAAATCACTTATCAATCATTCATTCTCTTCTCTCCCACGCCTAGTCTTCCATTTCCCTTCATTTTTCCTATCCTCTCTTTGAAAGTTCCCTTAGCAAGTAGTTATTGAGAGAAAAGCTCTCTTGGTCGGCCACCTTGAGGAGTAATTTGCATCAGAGCAACGACGGAAATCAGAGTAAGCCACAACGAATAGTTCTCGGGAAATCACCAAATTCATCTCAGACTTTCTTCTTTCTTTCTCTTTTAAGTATTCTTAGTTTATAAACATGATTGCAAATTATTTGATTGATTTTTCATTAATAATAATGACTTAAATTTGTTTCAGCTAGGATAGTTACAATGACTTGATTCGATTCGTTCAATTCATGTTTATATTTTTTCGTGTCTCAATTGTTTATGCTTTCAATTAAAATCATCCATGTTATTCCTGCATTAAGATATGTTTGACTACATTAGAATTAATCGGTTAATTTGACCCAGATGGTGATTAATGGACATAATAATTGAAAGACGCATGCTTAATTTATATCTGATTATGAATAAATTAAAGGTTTGTAATATTCCAAAAGAACACTATTACCTTGCATAACTTTAGATTTATGTAATTAAATTGTTTCAAACTTAGCCTGTCCCTGTTACTTTACATAAATTCTAAGGAATCCTTAGTTAAATGTTGACATATAAATATGCATGTTTTTCTAAGTGATAAATCTAAGATCTCGAAAGAGCTATGATTTTTATATTCCAAGTTCATAAATGATCGAGTTGCCTGAAATTTTTCTGGGACATTGTTAAACATGAAAATGAATGAATTAAATTAAGATTTGTAATTGTTCTAACTTGTTCATGTTATTGTTATTAAATCTTATGAATTGTTGCTAAACCATTTCATTGCATTATTTCATCTCATTTGCATATTAGTTGTTAATTTAAATAGGACATCCATCACCTTCAAATATTTTATTTTCATAACCAATTTGTAAAACATTAATTTTGCAATTGTTGATTAATAGATAGAGTCCCTGTGGAGACTATATGAGCCCAATTTAACCCGGGGCCCATAAGCAAACCAACCCAATTACAAAACAAAACCCAAACTACCACAAACTCAAAATCAAACCAAATAAATCTAAACCCCAAACCCAACTAAATTAAACCCAAATCAAGCAGCCCAATTACAATAAACCCAAACAAACCTAAACCCAAACTAAATTGCCCTAGCCCAATACAACCCAACCTACCCTAGCCCACAACATTTTCAGAAAACAAAAAAGGAACCCTAGGACCAGCCGCTGCCACTCCTCCATGTCAGCACCTCTGTACCCTCCTCGTACCTACAAGGATAGACAATAGAGAGGCAGTAGAAAAGGAGAGTAAAAAAAAAAGAAGAAAAACAAAAACAATTGTAATTTTTTTCTGCTATAAAAGCCACTGCACAAAATGTAATTTTTTTAAGGACACACATACGAAATCAATACAAAAATAAAAGAGCAATCAGAAACAAAATTTGAAAAAAAGGTGGTTCTTTTTTTTTCATTTACTTATTTTTCTTTTTTTCTACTTATATTTCTACTAGTTTTTAAGGGAAATAAAAAAGAAAGGAATCAAATCCTGCCCTTTTTTTTTTTTGCATTTGAGCTACCGTAGGCAGTTGAGGTCCATTGATTCCGATGAAAATCGGCGATTTTTGGGTCGGGGAAGTCGAAAAGCCAAAAAATGGCCTTGTTTCGATTTTTTAGCCACAGTAGACTACGGCACCGTCGCCGGCGACCGGAGGACGGCTGGAGGGGAAGAGAGGGAGAGAGTGAGGAGAACTCTCCAATTTTTTTTTTAAAATGTGCAGAATGATTTTTTTTTTTTTGGCTTTTATAAAGGATTGAATCGACACCATTTTGGGCCTTCATCTCAATTGCCAAAACGACGCTGTTTTAGGCCTCTGACCCGAGACCCGACCCGCAAGGCTAGGATCCGCGTGTTTTCTAGCGTAGGGATTATTTGCGCAAACAGTCCTTCTGCTTTTGCGGCACGCTTTAATGTGGTCCTTTTATTTTAAATTTTGCCACGTATTTTTTACTTTGTTTCAATTTAGTCCTTGAACCAGTTTAACGGACGAACGCTAAAAACGATGTTGTTTCAATTGACCCGAGACTCGACCCAAGAGCGGCCAGGATCTGCCTGTTTTTGAGTCTCATGGGTCATTTGTGGACTCGGTCCTTCCGCTTTTATACTCATTTTTAAATTAGTCCTATTTTTTATTTTTTATTTTTAGAAATTTCGCCTCTAATTTTACACAGTTTGTAATCTAGCCCTAGGTTTGCTAAAGGGACATGTGTCCTGGAATAGGGATAATTGCTCACTTGGCCCTTGTCTTCTTCCACGTGTTTCTTTTTAACCCTTTATTCCCTTTTCTTTTTTGTTTATTTACAATTCACTCTACAATTTTATTCTGATTTCGATTTAATCCTAAACTTATTTAGTTTCGACCTTTTCCCCAAATTTTTATTTTATTCACTTATTAATTTTTGTTATTATTTCTTTACCCTTTTAAAATATATTGTTCATTTTTTTATTTGTGTATTTTATTAGTGTTTTATCTTCTTAAATATTTTTTATTTATTCTCACAACTTTATTTATTCTTTTATTCTTGTTGATATTTATGCCATACTATCATGCATTTTATATTTTACTTTACTTTATTTTAAGATTCCTTTATTTATTTTATTTACATTATGATTTGATCATTTATATTATTGTTATTATTATAGTCATGTTAGTATTGTTCTAGTATTCCTTTATTTGTTTGTTCTAGTATTTTACCCATATAGCTATTGTATGCTATTCCGTTTATCATTATTTTATACATTTAAGCTTAGATACGTTTGTCCATTGATTTATTGTACCCAAATAAAATTACATATCGTTTTAGATCTCGCATTTGTTATTATTTCATAGAAAGAAACTGTTAAAAAAATTTAATTTCGTGTCTAAAGATTCGAGAAGTCGTGCCCTAACTTACGGGGTTTCGATTTTCTCGTCGATTTAAATAACCAAATATCCTTTTAAAAATTGAAATATATGAGATTTTATAATGAAACGAAAGGAAAAGCTTTTTCGGGGATTCGGGATGTCGTATCCTAACTTACGGGATACGACATTTTCATTACTTCGAGACAAGATGTCCTTTCACACGTCTTCGTTAATTCAAGAGATTTCAAAAAAAAAAAAATACTTTAATCAAAAGAAGGATCGTAATTTAAACTCTTTTCGAGTTTTCAATTTTCGGCACTAAAGACATTAATTAATCAATTGGGTACCAATTTTGGGCGTTATGAGGGTGCTAATCCTTCCTCATACGTAACTGTAACGCCCCAAAAAATCCTTAATATTTATTTTTATATGTCCGTGACACAAATGTCTATCCTTAATTAAGGGATTTTGGTGAGGAAAATAAGGAGAGAGGAGTTTGAGCACATTCAAACTGTATTTGCAAGTTCGGCAATCCCTCACCCTCTTTCTTTTCTGACGTTACTTCCTCCTCTACCATCTTTCTTTTTTTTTTTGCCTCCATAGCTGAATCATATCCCTCTTTCCCTCACTCCTTTTCGTTTTTCCTTTGACTCCAATCTCCCTATGTTGCTGCCGAATTTTAAGTACTTTCCCCTCTACCTGTTGATTTGTTCCCTCCCCATCCTTTTCTTTTCTTTTTGTTTTAGCCGAAATTCCCCATTGCTGCTTTCTTTCTCTCCAATTCTCTCTTATAATTGCCGAAACTTTAGGTGTTCCCCATACCTTTCGTTTTCGGTCTATCCTGCTCTTTGCCGAATTAGTGTTCTATTTCTATTCTACGGGTTGCACTTTCAGTAAGTGGTACTCGTCTTGGCTTAAACTGTTCTTGTTAATATTCTTTTAATAGGGGTTTCGACTGGAATTGCAGGAATTAATCGAGGGGCTTGTGATCATTCTTTTCCAACGGTTTAAGTGAGTGGGGCTTAGGTTGTCCAAACAAGGTAAGTGGTTATCAATCAAGTGCATAAGTGTTAGAATAGGGATCGTTTTAAATTTGTTTGAGGTACGATTAATTGTGTGATCATGGTTGAACATAGGTTTTAGAGTGTTCGAGAATTGTGAGCGCATCTTTCGTAATCAGGTGTGTGTGAACACTATTCTGGAAATGAAAGTCGGCGAAAAGCCGAAAAATGCAAATGTCGACGCCACACGGGCGTACGACTACCCGTGTGGTAGGCCGTGGGACCGAACATAGGCGTATGATCGGCGAGATTGGCCATGTGCGGTTCATGGGCCGGGCAGATTTGGGCCGTGTGGGCCACATGGGCTTGTGGGCCCACACGGGTAAAATCACACATGCGTGTGAAATTTATTGGGTCAGGCCATGTGATCCACATGGCAAGGCCATTTTGAGCCGTGTGGGTCACACGAGAGTGTGGGCCTCATGGGCCCGCAACATGGGCCTGTGGGCCCATTTTCACGGATTAATTGTTAAGATTGCACGGGTCGCCCGAGTCGACTGTGGACCTACTGTAGGGTCGGTAAGATTACCTAGACCCCTAATTGACTGAAATGACTGTATATTATATATGAACAAGATGATAATGTTCCACTGATTTAACAATGTATGCCCTGATTACATATATGATTTTATGTTATAGCATGCCATTTATGTATATTGTATTGCATTGGGTTGGGGGTTTAATTGATCGGAGGAAGTGTACTGAAAGGCCTTGAGCCTAATTTACTGGCAGCTTAGCTGCAAACTACTGTCTAGTGCCGCATTCAGTACTTTATGGAGTGTAGGGATGGGTGGGTTGATTATATCCCCACATGGAGTGTAGAGGCTGGTGGGTAGGACTTACATGCTGTATGATTTGTTATTGATACTGTAATGGGCCAAGGCCCAAATGCATGACTGCCTCTGTACTGAGATGGGCTAAAGCCCAAACTGTTACTGTCACTGAAAAAGGGCTTAGGCCCAGACTGTGTTTGCCTTCTGACTGTTTGATTTTTAAGGGATTACACACTGAGTTTTCGTAAACTCACCCTTCTGACTTGACTGTATAGGTAATCCCCAGTCATAAGCGGGTTGATGCGGCAGAGGACTCGGTGATGGCCACACAACTTACTTTAATTTTAATTTTATTTTGGGTATATTTCTGTAATAATGGCCTTTTTAGATTTTTATTTTAATTTGGGATTTTTTACTAATTTGTTTCATAATAGGCGTTTTAAAAAATTGCACACAAATACGCAAACTGTTTTAAAAGCTTTTGCGACAAGTGACGTTTTGAATATTAATAACGTTTTGGAAATTTAATATCGTTCTAGAAGTAATAACTTCTTGATAATGATTCACGTTTTGGAAATGAACGACATGTCTTCGAAATACAATAGAAAGAGGTTGAATAGAAAAGAGAGTTTTTAACAACAACTTGTTTTATGAAAAACACTTCAATGTGACATCACCAGATTCAGCCATAACGTCTAGGCCGGGTTTGGGGTGTTACAGTAACCGACTCCTGAACCTGTTTTCTAAATTTCATAGACCAAAATTTTGTTGTTTTCATAAATTAAACCATTTATTAAAAGCAATCGTTTTATGAGGTGACCCGATCACGCCTCATCAAAAAGGATTGGTGGCGACTCCCATGCTCGTTTTTGTCTTCAAAATCAAAGTCGATCCCCGTTTTACAAAAAATGGTTTCGACAGAGACAGTACTCTTTTGACTCACTTATTACTAGATAACGATTGTGTATACTTGCACATTCTATCGCGAACCAAGTTTTTGATGTTGTTGGTGTTGTTTTCGGGGACTGTTATTCTAGTCAATTATTTGTCAAATAATTATCTTTCAATTTTGTTCAATTTTTTTTTTATTTTTACTTTAATAAGTTTTCATTATTATTTAGGTGATAGTGGATCCTGTACAACATGTTCAAGGATGAGCATTTGCTTATAATGCTCACAATTCGATCATTGTTTCCAATGATAAAAACTATGCTATATGACAATATGTCATTCCTCTCTTCAACGAGCTTAATTTGTAACACCCCTTAACCCTAAACCATCGCCGAAACAGGGTTACAAGGTATTACCGGAGTTAAACAAAAATAAACGAGTAAAATTGGGACATAATCCCAAGGCATAATCTAAAATTTTTCAAATTTCATCTTTACGACCCTAATATGGACCTACGAAACCCAAAATATGATTAGGAAATAATTTGGCACTAAAATAGAAACTTTTGAAACTTTTTCTTGAAAATAGGGGCACATGGCCGTGTGATTTGGGGCATGCCCGTGTGGCCTGCCCGTGGGGAATTCACATGGCCGTGGGCAGCCCGTGGGCAGATTCTGACTTGCTACACACGGTCGTGGAACTAGCCCGTGGGCGATTTTCTTAGCTACTAACTTTGCCACACGGCCTGGGCACACGCCCATGTGTCTAGGCCGTGTGAAAACTGCTATTTTCACCATTTTTAGGCTATTAAAACACACCAAAAACACCTAATTCATACACAATCAAAATCATCCATTATTTAAACAAAACTTAACCATTTCATATGCATCAACTCATATCAAAATTTGCATCATAAAGCTCATTCATTCAAGCATTTATCAACTCAATACTTGTCAAACACATGACTAAGTTTACTTCAAAATCATATACACATATCTAGCCTATACATGCCATATTTAGCTAAATACATTTTCAAAAAGGGTACCAAAAGAGTTTAGAAGTGTGATGATGATCCTTGACGGTCCCGAGCCTACAGTAGCTTTAACGACCTATAAAACAGAGAAAATACACACATAGAGTAAGCTTTCCAAAAGCTTAGTAAGTCAATATACAAACAAACTTGACATAGGAGGCCTATATGCAAATAAATACATTAACACATATCAATCACTTAGCAAATTATCACATATATGCTTTGATTCATATACCTTTGATCACATTTGCCATATTCACAATTCAAGAATCACATAAACGTACAACTCATTTTAACCAAAACTTTACATATCATATTTTCAATTCCATATTCATAGCACCATAATAAGATCACATAGATGCTTACCTTGTATACACAATTAGTGTATAATCAACATACCTGAAATGGTTTTACAATCACATATTTGTTGATAACTCAGATTTGCAATACGTATCACAAATTTGCCCGTTGAACCAATAGGAAACTAGTAGGATACTCAGAAAGCTCGGAATAGTTGTACAATGCCAACGTCCCAGACGTGGTCTCACATGTACTCAGATATTAGTGCCACTGTCCCAGACATGGTCTTACATGTAAAAGTCATATTGATGCCAACGTCCCAGACGTGGTCTTATTCATAAAGCTTATACCGATGCCAATGTCCCAGACGTGGTCTTACTCGTAAAACTTATCTTAATGCCAACATCCCAGATGTGGTCTTACACGAGTCTCAAATCAACGCCAACGTCCCAGACATGGTCTTACATGATAAAACAGAACAGATACCTATATCATGACATAGTTAATCCTATCTACTCCTAGGTTCACACGGAACTTCTCGGACTTAGTCACTATATCGGATTTTTCTCGGAACTCATAAGCATAGCTTCTTAATAGTATTCGTGATCAACATCAATCATAAGAACAATTATAATTGCATACATATACATTTATTTGCATAGTGACTTACCTCAAATTCGGTTTATCGAAATGAAAACGGCTACTCGTTTACTTTCGCCTTCCCACGATCTAAGTCTGTTTTCTTCGGTTCTTGATCTAAACATATTCAAAATTAACCCTTTTATTCACTAATTCATTCAATTCAATCCATGGATACACATTTAGGGCTATTTGCAAATTAACCCTCATATTTGCACATTTTATCAATATAGTCTATTTTTCTCAAAAACATGTTCATAAAGATCAAATCTTTCAGTTAACACCATAAATCACCATAAAACTCAACATATCATCAATGGCATATTTCATGAACAACATCAATTCATCAAATTGAGACATGGGCTTGATAGTATACTTAATAACAATCTCAAAAATATAAAAATTATCAAAATTCAAAACCAAAACATACCTTAATTATACTTAATGAATGCCAAAACCTAGCTCAAAGTTTCTTCTTCTTCTTTCTTCTAATTTTCGTTCAAAGAGGAGAAAAAATAAAAGATGAACACTCATCTTTTGTTTCTTTTATCTAATATCATTTATCATCTTACTAAAATGCCCCTCCAATAAACATATAGGACAAACTCATATTATGGTTATTATGTCATTCCACCATCCACTAAATTTCTTTTATTATAAAATAATTATAACTTAATGAATAAGTAATAAGATATTTATAACATATAATATAAATTAATAATCATATATAAAAACAATACATGTACCACATTTATTACCATCCACTATCATGGAATTGGCTTATTTGCCACATAAGTCCTCACATTTATAAAACCATAACACATAGGTGCTTTAGCCAATAGCAAGCAACTTTCACATTTCATGCAATTTAATCCTTTTGGTCAAATTAATCACATAGACAATCAAATTAACATACGGAAATTTAACACATGCTAAACCACACATCAACAGTACAGAATATAATATTAAAATATTATACGGACTCGGATTTGTGGTCCCGAAACCACTGTTCCGACTAGTGTATAAACTGGATTGTTACACAATTTGAGTATTGTGAGACCCGAAACTGAGGCTTCGCAATTCGAACTAAAGCCCATGATGTTCCAAATGCTTCAAACAATGGGTCAATTTAGTGGGATGCCTACTAAGGATCCACGTCTTCATCTTCGACATTTTCATGGAAATGAGTGACTTATTCAAATTAGCCAGGGTGACTGAGGACACAATGGGACTGAGATTATTTCCATACTCCTTAAAAAATAGAGCACGAGCATGGTTGAACTCTCTACCATCCAACTCCATAACTACATGGCAAGAGTTGGTTGAATGTTTCTTAATGAAATACTTCCTTCCATCTCTGACCGCAAAGTTCCAAAATGAAATCACCTCATTTCAGCAACTTGACGAAGAATCTTTATATGAGGCATAGGAGTGATTCAAAGAGTTATTACTAAAGTGCCCTCACCATGGTATTCCTTATTGCGTTCAAATGGAGACTTTCTATATTGGTCTTAATGATCATACTAGAATAATGGTGGATGCTTCGACAAATAGAGCCCTTCTTTCTAAGTCTTACAATGAAGCTTATGAGATTATTGAAAGAATTGTCAATAATAACTATTAGTGGCCAACCAATCGAGCAGCTTGAGAAAGACGAGTAGTAGGAGTACATGAAGTTGATGCACTTACTTCTTTGGCAGCCCAGGTATCCTCTATGGCTTTTATGCTTAAGAATAGAAGTATTAATGGTTTCAATAGTAATCTAGCATGTCAGCAATAGAACTAGTTTGAGAATATTTCTTGTGAATACTGTGAAGATGACTATTTATTTTAAAATTTCCCATCAAATTTAAATTAAAAACATTACATGGGAAATCAGAATTGGAATGGTCCACAATCAAATTCTTACAACTTTTCATGGTAGTACCATTCAAATTTTCCATGGAGTAATCAATGGGCAGGCCCTACCAACATTTCTATGCCATCTCAACTAAATTATCTGCCAGAATATTCTCAACAAGTGCAACAACCCCCACTAACTAAATCTTCAGGTAATCTTAAGGATTTGTTGAAGGCATACATAGCAAAGAATGATGTAGTGATTCAAAGCCAAGCAACAATGTTGAAGAATTTAGGGAACCAAGCAGGTCAACTAACTAATGAACTTCGAAATAGACCCTAAGGAGCTTTGCCCAGATACTAAAAATCCAAGAATTTCAGGCAAAGAACATTGCAAAACGGTCACTTTACCAAGTGGAAAGACATTGGAGCCCAAGGTGGTTGAGGTTGAAGATGAGCCTATTGTAACTCAATACAAAGAGGAAGTTCAACTGAGTGTTAAAAATCCTGTTTCATAGAAGCCAGATTCGGTGATCCTTGATGGGGTATGTAAGAACCCATTTATGCCCGGGGCCCAATTAACCATTAAAAACCCAATTAAAAA
The DNA here is from genome assembly GCA_005393395.2 of Gossypium australe. Classification (NCBI taxonomy): domain Eukaryota; kingdom Viridiplantae; phylum Streptophyta; class Magnoliopsida; order Malvales; family Malvaceae; genus Gossypium; species Gossypium australe. The sequence continues at coordinate 95,789,689 of CM016622.1, read as the reverse complement.
TAAAAAATTAAAGTCCATTTATAAAAAAAAAGTCCAACATTACAAGCCCAATAACAAGAATTATAACAGCCCAAACCACTACCCAAATTTGCCCACGGCCCAATACCTAACCTAGCCTAAATTACTGAAAAAACAACAACCAAGGAACCCTAGGGTTTCCCCTTTTGCGCCACAACGCTACACGCATACCTCCAGCGCCGCAACAACTCCGTACTGCCATGTTCACCTCCGTACGATGGCTATACCTGCGAAAAAAGACAAACCACGACAACAGATAGCAGCAGAGAAAACAAAAAAGAAAAACAGTTATAATTTTCATTTTTGTTTTGATTTTTATTTCCGATTTCGGCTTTAAAGGGCCGAAACAAACCATTGTATTTTTTTACGCATATAGAATAGAAAGAAATACAAAAAGAAAGAGTGAAAGGTGATTAATTTTTTCATTCGGATTCTTGCTTTTTTTATTTTGATTTCGTTTTGATTTTCTTTTTTTGGGGGGGGCTTAAAACAAAAAAGAAAAGGGACTTACCTGGGAGCATCCCCCAGTCACGTCGCCAGAGACCTCATCTTCGTCGTGAGGTCAAACCCGAAAAGGGTCGAGGGGCCCTTCTCTTTCAGCTCTTGGGGCTAGAAGGGCTTGGCCCTTGCATGCGTCCTAAAACGAGGGCCAAAAAAACACTATTCAGTCAGCGCCGGCCTTTGACCGCGGCGGCGGAGTGGCTGAAAGGGGAAGAAACCCTAGCAGAGCAGACCCCCCTTTTTTTCTCCCCTTTTTTTGTTTGTTTTTTTGGAGGACATGGCAAAAAATGAAACATTTTAAAAAAAGTTTCCCTTTTATAAACCTTTGAAACGACGTCCTTTAGGGCCTGTTGAAGTGGCCTCAAAACGGTGTCGTTTTGCTCACATCCGACCTGCGACCCGACCTATACCTCCAAGGATCCGTGTGTTTTGGACTAAGGGTCTATTTGTGCCCTCAGTCCTTCCGCTTTTGAGGCGTGTTTCAATTTGGTCCCTATCTCAAATTTCCTCTCTCTTCCAAATTCGCCCCTACAATTCTTTTTCTATTGCATTTTAGTCCTACAGTAAACGCAGCGCTTAGAGTCCAAGGATATTTGCCTATTCGGTCTTTTTTATTTTCCGCGCATTTTGTTTTAGTCCCTATCCCTTTTTCTATTTTAATTTATTGCGATTTTAGCCCCCTAATTTTTATTATTTGTTTTATTATTTGCTCATTGATTTGTGTAATTATTTCCTTTTGGATTAATATTAAATATTATATATTTTAAATTGTGCTAGATATCATGTATTTCTCCTTATATGTTGTTTATTTTCATAAAATTTTCTTATATTCCTTTTATATACATATAATTTGTAATAAAACTATCTTATTTTATGTACATATATTATTAATTTCATATTATTTTATGTATGTATTTTCTTTTAAATCTATATTTGTATATATTTTATTTTAAATCTATATGTTAAATATACAATTGTTCTTTTAAAAGATCTTATTTTAAACTATACTCTATTTATTTCAAACATTTATTATATTTTTTTATATATATGTTATTTATTAAATTTTTTTATAATAAGTATGTTCGATTTTAGATTATTTTAAACAACATACATTTTAAATCCCTTCTTACATAATAATTATTTCATAAATTTATTTGTAAATTACTACACTGATTTTTTAAATTGTTTTATAAATTGTTGATTTCAAATATTTGTTAGGTTATTTTAAATCCATTTTCTATTATTTAAATTTTATTTTGTACTAAGTTTCCTTGTAAATTTTGTAAGATTACTATATTTTTAATTCATTGGTCATTGATTATTAAAATGGATCTTTTGAAATGGATTATGTCGTGAAATATTTACTATTGTGAATTAGTACATTTAAATTACTTGTATCATTACCTTTCATTTGTATGAGGATGAGTTCATATATTATTTTATGTTTGATGCTATACTTGCGTTTCTCGGTATTGTTTAGTGATTCAAGTTCCAATGTACTTAAACTCGTACTCAAAGTTTTCATCCCGAGCATATTGAATAAATGCATTATGAGTCGATTTTAAAATCACCCATTTAAAAAATTCCTCAAAACAAGGCAATATTTAGTGATTGTAAATTTGAGAAATCGTGCCCTAACGTGCTGGGTTTCGATTTTCCATTTGACCAAATAACTAAGTATCCTTTCTTAATTTTTTCCACGTTTTCCTTTTAAAAAAAATAAGGCATTGTTTCGTGTTTGGAAATCCGAGAAATCGTACCCTACCGTGCTAGGCTTCGGTTTTTCGTTTGTCCAAATAATTGAATATCCTTATAAAAATCTCAATGCATGAACTTTGGAAATCATGAGAGGATCTGGGCATCAAGGGTTTGAAACGTCATATCCTATTGTGCTGGATGTGATATTTTATTCCTTTGGAACAAGAGAATCTCAATATCCAATTCGAGTTTTTTTAAGACGGAATTATATTTTGAAATCGTTTCAAATTTTTAACATAAGGACATTAGTTAATTAATTTGGTACCAATTTTGGGCGTACGAGGGTGCTAATCCTTCTTCGTACGTAACCGACTCTCGAACCTGTTTTTCTTAAAATTCGTAAACCAAAATTAATTTCTTTTAAAAATAAAACAAAATGTTTTATAGGTGACTTGATCACACCTAAACATAAAGGATTGGTGGTTACTCCATTTGTCATTTTAAAGTCGACCCTGTTTTCCAAAACTTAAAGAAATGGTTTCGACAGTTTGGCAACTCCACTGGGGACGTTGAGAGTCAGGCCACAAATTGCTTAATTTTGTCCTTTTGATTGAAAATTTGGAAGTTTGTTTTGAAAAGTCATATTCCTTTTGGTGCATTTGTTGGTGCTATGATTGCAATAATGTTGAGTCGCATAAAATACTTTGGCATTGCACTGCATGACCGTTGTGGTTACACCTCTTAAGTGGGAGTAAGAAACTATGCCTTCGTGAGGTTTTCACCTCCGCATGGGCTAGTGGACTACTTTCGGGATACATCCGTACCTAGGTCTTCATGAGGTTTTCACCTCCTCATGGACATAGGGAAATGTATTCCCCTGAACCAAACTTGATCCATATGAGCCTATAATGGGTGAGGATTAAGGAATCTGCTGGTTCAGGTACCCTTTTCCTTAGAACTTTACCCCATATAGTGGACCATAGGAACCCACCAAATGTAGTAATGCTAAATGTTAGTGGTTATCCATATAGGTGTTTGATTATTTTCCGTTTTCCTTAAATCTTATTATTTGATACTGACTTGTGTGTTTTTGTTGATTGCATGACATTGCATATTTAAGGAGGAGTCGATTCGTGTTCAGTTACTAAGTTAGAAGACTTAACATGGAGAATGAATTTCTTGATAGAGTCAAGGATAATGCGGCCGTCCGCGCATGGTCAGAGAAGTTACAACTAGAAAAGGGGATAGACTAGCTGAAGGATATACATCGGAGCTGTGGGACATCACCCGCATCAGTGTGATGCAAAATGAGCTACAAGAATTGAGAGACATATGGGCCCATTGGGACGAGGGAACTAAGCAGTTGTTCTACCAAAATTATGGCGATATACCCTATTTGCTAGATGTCAAGGTAGACAAGCATTTGTTTCGGGCTATGACCCAGTTTTGGAATCCTCCGTATAATTGTTTCACTTTTGGGAAGGTAGACTTGGTGCCCACTGTTGAGGAATATACGACCTTGCTGTGTTGTCCAAAGATCCAAGTCGACAAAGCTTACTCTAAGGCCACTAATGCCCGACTTATGTGAAGAAGTTAATGAGTATTACTGGGATGAGCGAGCCTTGGGTTACAGCTCGAATTCAGCAGAAAGGGGATGGTAAATGTATTCCTTAGATGATTATAAGAGACTTGATCTTAGCACATCCGGATGTAGGGAAGAAAGTTGATATCTTCGCCTTGAGCATTTATGGATTGGTGATTTTTCCTAAAGCTCTAAGGCATATAGATGAAGTAGTCACTGATTTATTCGACCGTCTTGACAAAAGAATCACACCGGTACCTGCAATTCTAGCCAAGATGTTCAGATCTTTGAGCTTGTGCCGGAGGGCAGGCGAAGGTAGATTTATTGGATGTGCACAGCTGTTATTGGTATGGTTTCATGGACTTTTTTAGAAGGTGGACAAGGTTTCTTACCGGGTCTTCTCTAAAAGTTATTCCCCATTAAAGGAAGAAGTAGCTACGCAAAGGAGAAGTGATATCTCAGAGGAAAGGTGGATGGCAATTTTTCAAAATCTCAAAGAGGAGGATGTTGAATGGAGAGCCTTTTGGATGGTCCCTGACGAGATCCTCTATCCGTGTGGGAGTTTTGATTATGTACCTTTGCCTGGAATTTGGGGGGCCATTGGATACACCCTTTTGCTTGTGTTGAGGCAATATAAGTCAAGACAATTTATACCAGCGACTTATGGGCTTGCTCAATGTGAGTTCTCATATAAGAAGGACAATTATAAGAAAAAGGTTCGAGAGATTTTGGATGCTTGGAAGCAGACACGCCGGACGAAGAGATTGGCTGTTGGTTCTATGATGACGCCTGAATATAGCATATGGTTTAGCCAAAGGATTAATGGCAATATTCCTGGGCCAAGTTTAGAAGGTACTCGATCAATGGAAGAATGCTTACAAGTTGTCCCGTCAGAGCTAGAGATTATAAGACAGGGCTTTGAAAAGAAAAGTCTCGAGTTCGGGAAAAGGATTGAGTAGCTGGAGGAAGAGAAAATGCACTTGAGATTAGACATGGAAGTGCAGAAGGCAGAGGCTGAGAAGTTAAGAAAAGGGAAGAATAGGGTTGAAGAAGATCTGGATAGTTTAAAGACAGACTATAAGAAGATGCGTCTATCGATAGGATTGCTGGTTTAGGAAAAACTTCAGAATAGTGGCGTCAGGAGGTTCAAGGCAAAAGGACTAAAGCTGATCGATGGGAGGAGAAATTTCGAGAGGCACAAGCACGAAATGAATCTGTGGAAAAAAGCCTCTCAGAAAGCCGAAATGAACGAAGCGAGTTAAAGGCTAGAGTCGCGGAACTCGATAAATCTTTTCATTGTCACTGAAGCCGTAATTCTGTGAAAGAATTAAGAGCAAGCTTAAGTAAGATAGACGAAATGAAAGGGAAAATAGAAGAATTAGAGGCAGCATTACAGAACTGTGAAATGCAGATTGAGTCCTTCGAAACAAGTGAAGAACGATGGAGGGAGCAGCTTTATCAGTCGCAGAGTCAAGTCAGAAACAAGGGTTACATTATGGGAGAAGCTATAACCCAAATTCGAGAGATAGCCGACCACCTGCAAACTTTGGCAGTACAAGCAGATATATTGAGTGTGAAGTATGAGTTGCAGTCAGATCGGGGACAGAAGCTAGCTTCACTGCTTAGGAAAGTTAAAGCTTTAGGTGCTAGGGCAAGGCCTTATTTGTAACTTTATTTTATGTAAAGGACTTTGTTTTCTAGTAAAGTTTTCTAAATGAAATTGAGTCAAAATCGACACCTTCTTTGTATTCATGCATTTGGATTCGTTTTCATTTCATTCATATGCATTAAAGGTCATTAAAAGATTCTAATTAATCAAAAATTATTTTAGTAATCTGGAAACCGACAAAAATCAACCAAGTACGCATCCTTACAGTACACGAAGGAAAACTAAAGCAATGGATAAAAGACTAGAAAGTTTGGAACAAACGCAGAAGTAGATGCAAGAACAGATGCAAGCACAAATGCAAGAGCAGCTGGTTAAGATCCAGCAGGACATGATGGACAAAATGATGGAATCTCAGAGGAATATGATGACTCAAATGACTCAAATGACTCAGATGACGCAGCTGTTAAATGGGCTTATGGATAAAGGAAAAAGCCCCATGGTTAATATTGAGGAGAATAGTGAGTATCCTCAATATTCCCCTGGTTTTACTCCACCACACGTGCAAACACAACCTGAAGTAACTTTACAAAGGCCATCTGTCACGATCAGGCCTCAACAATTCCAAGCTGGTGCTTCAATGAATCTCCAAACTGGCTCAGGATCAGGAAATAATCCAATTGTTCCTGATTTAGATGAAGTGGTGGAGGAGGAAAGAGCAAAGACAGAATCACAAAAGTAATTAGAAGAACAGTGTAAGTGGCTGGAGGAGAAGTTTAAAGCAATGGAAACCACTGATTACCGTTGCGGGGATCGATGCAAAGGATTTAAGCTTGGTCCCAGATCTGGTGCTCCCACTGAAATTTAAAATGCTAGAGTTTGAAAAGTACAATGGGACTAACTGCGCTGAAGCTCACATAACGATGTTCTGTCGGAGAATGACAGGATATGTCAACAATGACCAGTTATTAATCCACTGTTTTCAAGACAGTCTGACTGGGTCTGCGGCCAAATGGTACAATCAGTTAACCCATTCCCAAATTGGTTCATGGAGAGATTTGGCTCAAGCATTCATGAAACAGTACAGTCATGTGACAGACATGACTCCTGATAGGATTACTCTTCAAAACATGGAGAAAAAGGCGTATGAGAGCTTCAGGCAGTATGCTCAGCAATGGAGGGAGGTGGCGACGCAAGTCCAACCACCACTCTTAGAGAAAGAGACGACCATGCTCTTCATTAGTACTTTGAAGGCTCCATTCATCAACCACATGTTAGGAAGTGCTACTAAAAGCATTTATGATATCGTAATGTCTGGAGAGATGATAAAAAATGCAATAAGATGTGGGAAGATTGAAGCAGGGGAAGGCACCAAGAGATCAGCCTTGAGAAGGAGGGAGAATGAGGTGAATAACATGAGTACGTATAACAAGGGTCATTCAAGAAAACAACCACTAATCATCAGGGTCCCCCGAGACAAGAATCCATCACAAGGGTGAACACCGAAAGGATACAGTTCACAGCTATACCCATGACGTATAGAGAGCTGTACCAGAACCTCTTTGATGCACATGCGGTGTCCCCTTTCTACTTAACACCGCAGCAACCCCTGTTTCCCAAGTGGTATGACGCAAAAGCCCAATGCGAATATTGTAACACCCCAAACCCGGACAAGACACCACGTCCGAATCTGGTATGCTACGGGGAAAACGGTTTTGAGAGGTTAGATTTCCCGTTTAAAAGCTGAGTGAAAACACAGTGTATTTGAAGCAAATTTGAGTAGACTTGTTTGAAAAACGGTTGGTGTATTTGAAACCCGGAGATTTTGAAAACTTAACCAAAATGTGTAGTTAAAACGAGTTTAAACCTTATAAAACCTCAATAGTTTATTAGTGTTACTTAAAACATTTTTAGACTTAGGAGAAATACAAGTTTGAATTGAGAACCATTTGTATTTGTTTATCACAAAGACTTAGTATGATACCCGATGGTATAGTTTAAAAACACATTGCGTTATGATTTTGAAATCATTATCTTTCCAAATTTTAGTAAAATTCATACCAACTTATTTTGTTAAGGCATATTAGAATTTAATTAAAACATAAACATCATAAAACATAAATCAAAGGCCTTTTACAAAACCAAATTAAAACCCAAATAAAAGTAAATAAGCTAAAGTACCCAAATGCAATAGTTTGAGCAAAACTTTTATTAAAGCATGGCATGTGCACCCCGAGCCCATCCCGGCTCCATGTCCGCGTCTACGAGTCACCTGAAATGTTAAAGGAGAGGGTGAGTCGAATGACTCAGTGTATAAATCCTGCTCCCGAGAAAACAACATGCTAACACACATCATACATCGCAACATAATTAATGCAACCCGATCCTAACCATCCATATCGCCTTTTCTACCCCGTGTGGTACCAAACCACTGGTGGTGCCAAACCACTGGTGACATATAGTCACAATGTGTTACCCAAACACTGGTGTCCCAAAGACACAATATCCGTCAATGTGGTGCCAAACCACTGGTGTCCCAAAGACACTTTGTGCTACCAAAGCACTGGTGACCGAAGTCACAAATCCAATGATGGGGCCAACCCATCGTGTGATACCCAATCACTAGCAGACGATCCCATATCTCATGTGGGGCCAACCCACGGTGGTATCAAACCACAGGGACAAGTCGCAATGAGGTGCCAAACCTCTGGTGTCCCAAAGACACAATGTGCTACCAAAGCACTGGTGACCGTAGTCACAAATCTGGTGATGGGGCCAACCCATCGTGTGATACCAAATCACTGGCGTCAATCCCGTATCTCACAAGTGGGGCCAACCCACGGTGGTGTTAACCACAGGGACGAGACGCTGAGGTACCAAACCTCTGGAGGTGCCAAACCTCTGGTGACCCAAAGTCACAAAGTGTGTTACCAAAACACTGGTGCTCGTCAGCACAAAATATCACTGCTCCCTCCACTCGTATCACCCATCCACATACCACACTCATGTAATCATGCATATCATATAATCATGTATACCATGCTAATATGTCTAATCTCATATCCCATGTCACATATATCCACAGCCATGGTATCATATAGATCATCAGTAAACTCATAACAATAATACTGACTTACCCGAGTCCAGAATCATACCCATTAGGGTATCATATCAATCATCACTGTTTCATTAATCATCACACAGGTTATCAATCATATTACTAAACAAAAGTGTGTTAGTTTACACACCTGGTAAATACGAGTCTAGAATCCCAACGAAAACGATCTAAGTCCCTCGATTATCAAGCTCCTTTCACCTGATTTGGTTTCCTACCAAATCTCGAGCCAAAAAGTGTTTCCCTTAGACAATCGGCCACCACCTACATATAAGAACCCTTAATCCTTAATAGCTTGGCTAAACTAAATAAAAGAATCAACCAATAGTACTGACCCTCACCAATACTTACCCCACTTGGCTAATCAGAGAACGAAGGCTCCACCTGATCGTATCCAAAATCCAAATGGCCTATAAAGAAGAGATTAGAACCCTTTCAAAAATGACCATATTCGGCCCTTAATCAACCAACATTGACAAAGTATGAGGGAGAAGGAAGATGACCATTCGGCCAATCACTTACCAGAATCCAAACGATTGAAACAAGGCCCCTAAATACCCCACTGATATTCGGCCAAGACTTGCCCAAAAGAAGAACAACAGATTCGGCCAAGAGAGACTACTAGGAGAAGGGAAATATTCAGCTAAGTTGAAAACACTAAAAAGAAGAAATCAACACTAGGGTTCCACACCTCTCTTTTCGGTTTTGAGGGAAAAACAATGTGAAATGGGAGCAGAGTTTCGGCAATCCTGAACAAGAAAAGAAAGGAAGAATTTGAGATGCAAGTGGTTGTGGTTTCGGCACCAAGAAATGAGGAGAACAAATGAGTAATTCGGCTATCACGGTTTCAAGAAGAAAAAAGGAAATTTTGAGTAAAGAAGAAACTAGTTTCGGCTTACCTACATGAAAGGAAAAGGGAGAGAAATGGGAAGGGATATTCGGCTACCAGGATGTTTGAGAAAACAACACAGAGGAAATTCGGCAAGACTGCTTGCACTTTTCGGTTCAAGAAGAAAGTGTGAAAAAACTTTGTTGAAGAAAATCGGCTTTCAAAAGACTAGAAGAGAACTTTCTCTCTTTTACCAAATGTGACCGAAAACAACCAAAAAGAGTGCCAAAATGCCAAAATGCATTTCGGCTACCAACTCACCCCACTATGCCGTCCATTTCCCCCCTCCAACTCCCCCAAATTTTGGCCAAATCCCCAAACACACTCACCACCACCCATTTCAAATGAGTGGACCAAGTCACACTCCCCTTTTTCCTCTCTTCCCACCACCTCATCACTTGACCAAGTCCAAAGTGGAGTTTGAACTTCATCCAACTCCTCCCTCCTATGCCGTCCAAAATGAGTGACAAAAAGGGAACTCTGCAGCTCGAACACTAGACCTCTGCTCCTTGAAGTTGACGCCACACCAAGCTCCTCCCTTGCCACTCTGCCAACTCTTCACTTGTGCAATAAAACACCAAAGAAAACCTATATACCCTAGCTCCAACAGCTCCCCTGACTTAACACCCAAAAACCAAAATTTTCCCATTCACTCAGGCATACACCTAGGCTACAATTAAGCCCCTAAAACACCGAAATAGCAACACAGCACACTAAACACATGCAATAACATGCAACAACAAAATAGCCCCTAACCCGGGATATTACAGTTCTACCCCCCTTAAAAATAATTTCGACCTCGAAATTACCTGATCAAAAGAGTTGCGGGTATTGCTGTCTCATCGTATCCTCGGGTTCCCACGTCGCTTCTTCTACGCCATGATTCTGCCAGAGTACCTTAACCAAAGGCACAGACTTCCTACGCAGAACCTTCACATCCCGATCAAGAATCTGCACAGGTTCCTCTTCCATAGTCAAGTCTGGATTCACCTCGATCTCTTCCACTGCTACCACATGTGACGGATCTGAACGATACCTCCGAAGCATCGAAACGTGAAAAACGTCGTGAATCTGGCTGAGCTTTGCTGGCAACTCAAGCTGATACGCTACTGGTCCCACTCATCTCAGTACCTTATATGGCCCAATAAACCTCGGACTAAGCTTGCCTTTCTTCCCGAACCTCAGCACCTTCTTCCAAGGCGAGACCTTCAGAAAAACTCGATCCCCTACAGCAAACTCTATGTCTCTCCGCTTAAGATCGGCATAAGACTTCTGCCGGTCTGAAGCTTCCTTTAATCTAGCTTGTATCAACTTAACCTTATCTTCAGTCTCAGCCACTAACTCAGGTCCCAACAATTGACGTTCACCCAACTCCGTCCAACACGTAGGTGAGCGACACTTCCTACCATACAACGCCTCATACGGTGCCATCTTGATGCTCGCTTGGTAACTGTTGTTGTAGGCAAACTCAGCTAATGGTAGAAACTCCTCCCAACTACCCCTGAAATCCAGGACACAACCTCTCAGCATATCCTCTAAGATCTGAATAACCCTTTCTGATTGCCCGTCAGACTGCGGGTGAAAAGCCGTGCTAAAATCCAAACGAGTACCCAGTGCTTGATGCAATGCCTTCCAGAACCTCGACGTAAACCTGGGATCCCTATCCGAGATTATCGAAACTGGCACACCGTGCAACCTCACTATCTCTGACACATACAGCTTTGCTAGCTTTTGAAGTGAGTAGTCAACCCTCACCGGAATAAAGTGAGCTGATTTAGTCAGACGATCCACCACTACCCAAACTGAATCCTTCTTGCTTGGCGTAAGCGGTAACCCACTGACGAAATCCATGGTTATCCTTTCCCACTTCCACTGAGGAATCTTCACAGGCTGAAGCAAACCTGACGGCAACTGATGTTCAGCCTTGACCTGCTGACATGTTAGACACTTCCCAACAAACTCTGTCACCTCTTTCTTCAGACCAGGCCACCAAAACTGCTCTCTAAGATCCCTATACATCTTGCTACCTCCAGGATGCATAGCATAAGGACTGCTATGTGCGTCCTGAAGAATTTTCTGCCTCAGCTCAACATCTTTAGGCATACAAGCCTTACCCTGAAAACACAACACCTCATCACTAGACAAGCTGTAACCCTCCAAACCACCATCCTGCACTTGCAACCTTCGCGCACTCAGAACCTCATCCAATAACTGTTTTTCTCTGATCTGCTCAACCCAAGTAGGCTTAACCTGCAGCTCTGCCAGAATACTCCCGTCGTCATACAAGCTCAAGTGGGCAAACATCGCTCTTAAGTCCGAAACAACCTTACGGCTCAACGCGTCTGCCACCACGTTAGCCTTGCCCGGATGATACTCAATAGAACAGTCGTAGTCTTTCAGCAACTCAACCCATCTGCGCTGCCTCAAATTCAAATCCTTCTGAGTCAGGAGATACTTCAGACTCTTATGATCTGTGTAGACTATCGATCTCTCTCCATACAAGTAGTGCCTCCAAATCTTTAGGGCGAAGACTACAGCCGCTAGCTCCAAATCGTGCGTCGGATAGTTGACCTCATGTGGCCTCAGCTGTCGAGAAGCGTAAGCCACAACCTTACCTTCTTGCATCAGCACACAATCCAAGCCCGTATGTGATGCATCGCAATACACTGTGAATTACTTACCAGCCTCAGGTTGAATCAAAACCGGAGCCTCAGTCAAAATCTTCTTTAACTTATCGAAGCTTTCTTGCTGTTTCTCAGTCCATACAAACGGAAATTCTTTTCTCAGCAACTTGGTCATCGGCGTTGCTATCAACGAGAAACCCTCAACAAACCTTCGGTAGTATCCGGCCAAACCCAGAAAACTCTGAATCTCAGCCACTGTCTTCGGTGGCTTCCAATCCAAAACTGCCTCAATCTTACGAGGATCTACTCGAATCCCCTCAGCTGACACTACATGACCTAAGAAAGTCACTTCTCTAAGCCAGAACTCGCATTTACTGAACTTAGCATAAAGTTGCTTCTCCCTCAAAATCTGCAGCACCACTCTCAAATGCTTATCATGCTCTTCCTCTGTCCTTGAGTACACTAAAATGTCGTCTATGAAGACCACCACGAACTGATCCAGATACTGCTGAAACACCCTATTCATCATATCCATAAACGCTGCCGGTGCGTTAGTCAACCCGAACGGCATTACCAGAAATTCGTAGTGCCCATACCGAGTCCGAAACGCGGTTTTATGGATATCAGCCTCCTTAACCTTTAACTGGTGATACCCAGACCTCAAGTCGATCTTCTAGAATACCGCAGCACCCTTCAGTTGATCAAACAAATCATCTATCCGTGGCAACGGATACTTGTTTTTAATCGTCAGCTTGTTCAACTGGCGGTAGTCTATACACATCCGCATTGTGCCATCCTTCTTCTTAACAAAGAGTACCGGCGCACCCCACGGCGAAACACTTGGCCTGATGAAACCTCTATCCAATAACTCCTGGATCTGAGCCTTAAGCTCCACCAATTCCTTTGGTACCATCCTATACGGAGTAATAGACACTAGCGCAGTCCCGGGTAACAGATCAATCCCAAACTCCACCTCTCGATCTGGCGGCAAGCCCGGAAGCTCCTCAGGAAACACATCAGCAAATTCCTTAACAGTACGAACCTTCTCAACAGCAGACTCTTTAACCTCCAAGGCATACACATGAACTACAAATGCTTCACAGCCCTTCCTGACCATCTTCTCCGCTTTCAAAGCAGATACCACATTTGATAAGTAATCTCTCCTATTACCTATCATAGCCACCTCATTACCCTCAATCGTCTTAAGAACCATGCGCTTGGCCGCGCAATCCAACTTTGCCTAGTATTTGACCAACCAATCCATCCCAAGAATCAGATCGAACTCCCCAAACGGCAGTTCCATCAGATCAGCCGTAAACACTACCCCTTGGAGTTCTAGAGGTACCTCTCTAAACAATTTATCTACTACTACAGAGTGACCTAAAGGACTAATCACAGTCATCTGCCTAGAGGATATCTCAGAGTCTAAGTCCATGGTCTCTACTATACTACTGGCAACATAAGAGTGCGTAGAACCCACATCAATTAAAGCAGTATAAGGAGTACCAAAAATCAAAAACGTACCGGTTATGACGTCCGGTGCATCGCCCTCCTCTCGGCGCCTCGCAGCATACACTAATCCAGGCTGCCTAGCCTCAGAACTACCTGCACCTCTGCCCGGTGCTCCACGGCCCCGACCAGAACCATTACCACCCCTGCCATTACCACGGCCCCTCTGCGGTGGCGGTCCATTGCCTCTGAACTGATTACGACCCTGACTCTCAGACTGAATCCTGGCCAACCTACGCGGACAATCCCTCACACGGTGCTCCAGAGAACCACACTCGAAGTAACCTTTTCCTCCAGTCTAGCAGCCACCCCAATGAGATTTCCCACACTGATTACACTGCGGCGGTCCCTGCCTAGCAGCAACAAACCTAGCAGACTGATTTGGCCCACTCGGTCTAGCCCTCTTCTGCGGATTACCAGACGATCCAGAAGATCCAAAGCTCCTCTTAAGCCTACTCCTGTCCATGCCCTGTCTCACTGACTCTTTAATACCCTCGGCTACCTTAGCCTTCTCAACTAAGACAGCAAACTCGCGCTCCTGCTGAAGAGCAATCAGCAGTCTCAACTCGTCTCGCAGACCATCCTCGAAACAAACACACCTCTCATGCTCAGTGGCTACCATGCCCCTGGCATACCTACTCAGCTTCAGGAACTCAGCCTCGTACTCAGAAACAGATTTACTCCCCTGAACAAGCCTCAGGAATGCCTTTCTTTGAGAGTCAATATAACTAGCCCCGATGTACTTCTTTTGATATGCAGCCCGAAAATAATCCCACGTCAGATCCTCTGCTGCCACACTATCCCGAACCGTGAGCCACCACTGGTATGACTCATCCCGTAGAAGCGATACGATACCCTTCAGCTTCTCTTCAGCCGTCAAGTCCAGATCATCCATGATCCGCTCAGTTGCCTCTAGCCAGTATTCAGCAGTGCTAGGAGCAACACCAGATACACCTCGAAAGAATTCGGCCCCGTTTGCTCGAAGTCGCTCAGGAACAGATTTCCTAACTCCTGCACCTCCACCTACACCATCTACCCTTTCTAACACTCGCAGCATCGCCTGTGACACTGCATCATCTCCAGTCTGATCTTGGAACTCCCCACCTCCAGCTGGTGGCGGAACCGGTATCTCATTCTCTGAACCCTGACCAGATCCTACGGGCTCAGAAACTGTCATCCTACCCCTACCTCTACCACGAGTATTACGACCACGTCCACCTCGAGTGCTCATGACTAATCTTTCTACGTATCTAATTAAAGAATTTTATGCATCAGTGTTTATTCCACTTGTTTAAAAGCAAGTCTTATGAACATTAAAGAGGATTTGTTCTCGCGAGTTCACAGAATCCTATCAGTTTCAATCTCTAAAGTAGCATACTATAGCTATTCATCAAATCATATCACATCCAATCAATTCGCAAAGAATAGGCCGGGGTACTTACCTGGGCGAACTGGTGCCGGAGACTCGGTGCCATGCCTTTCAAACCATATATTTAAACCCAAAATACTTAAGACATCCTTTTTTTAAAACATTTTGGGCCCCAGGCCCACAGCCGAGCCTTTGAACCTGGCTCTGATACCACAATTGTAACACCCCAAACCCGGACAAGACACCACGTCCGAATCTGGTATGCTACGGGGAAAACGGTTTTGAGAGGTTAGATTTCCTGTTTAAAAGCTGAGTGAAAACACAGTGTATTTGAAGCAAATTTGAGTAGACTTGTTTGAGAAACGGTTGGTGTATTTGAAACCCGGAGATTTTGAAAACTTAACCAAAATGTGTAGTTAAAACGAGTTTAAACCTTATAAAACCTCAATAGTTTATTAGTGTTACTTAAAACAATTTTAGACTTAGGAGAAATACAAGTTTGAATTGAGAACCATTTGTATTTGTTTATCACAAAGACTTAGTATGATACCCGATTGTATAGTTTAAAAACACATTGCGTTATGATTTTGAAATCATTATCTTTCCAAATTTTAGTAAAATTCATACCAACTTATTTTGTTAAGGCATATTAGAATTTAATTAAAACATAAACATCATAAAACATAAATCAAAGGCCTTTTACAAAACCAAATTAAAACCCAAATAAAAGTAAATAAGCTAAAGTACCCAAATGCAATAGTCTGAGCAAAACTTTTATTAAAGCATGGCATGTGCACCCCGAGTCCATCCCGGCTCCATGTCCGCGTCTACGAGTCACCTGAAATGTTAAAGGAGAGGGTGAGTCGAATGACTCAGTGTATAAATCCCGCTCCCGAGAAAACAACATGCTAACACACATCATACATCGCAACATAATTAATGCAACCCGATCCTAACCATCCATATCGCCTTTTCTACCCCGTGTGGTACCAAACCACTGGTGGTGCCAAACCACTGGTGACATATAGTCACAATGTGTTACCCAAACACTGGTGTCCCAAAGACACAATATCCGTCAATGTGGTGCCAAACCACTGGTGTCCCAAAGACACTTTGTGCTACCAAAGCACTGGTGACCGAAGTCACAAATCCAATGATGGGGCCAACCCATCGTGTGATACCCAATCACTAGCAGACGATCCCATATCTCATGTGGGGCCAACCCACGGTGGTATCAAACCACAGGGACAAGTCGCAATGAGGTGCCAAACCTCTGGTGTCCCAAAGACACAATGTGCTACCAAAGCACTGGTGACCGTAGTCACAAATCTGGTGATGGGGCCAACCCATCGTGTGATACCAAATCACTGGCGTCAATCCCGTATCTCACAAGTGGGGCCAACCCACGGTGGTGTTAACCACAGGGACGAGACGCTGAGGTACCAAACCTCTGGAGGTGCCAAACCTCTGGTGACCCAAAGTCACAAAGTGTGTTACCAAAACACTGGTGCTCGTCAGCACAAAATATCACTGCTCCCTCCACTCGTATCACCCATCCACATACCACACTCATGTAATCATGCATATCATATAATCATGTATACCATGCTAATATGTCTAATCTCATATCCCATGTCACATATATCCACATCCATGGTATCATATAGATCATCAGTAAACTCATAACAATAATACTGACTTACCCGAGTCCAGAATCATACCCATTAGGGTATCATATCAATCATCACTGTTTCATTAATCATCACACAGGTTATCAATCATATTACTAAACAGAAGTGTGTTAGTTTATACACCTGGTAAATACGAGTCTAGAATCCCAACGAAAACGATCTAAGTCCCTCGATTATCAAGCTCCTTTCACCTGATTTGGTTTCCTACCAAATCTCGAGCCAAAAAGTGTTTCCCTTAGACAATCGGCCACCACCTACATATAAGAACCCTTAATCCTTAATAGCTTGGCTAAACTAAATAAAAGAATCAACCAATAGTACTGACCCTCACCAATACTTACCCCACTTGGCTAATCAGAGAACGAAGGCTCCACCTGATCGTATCCAAAATCCAAATGGCCTATAAAGAAGAGATTAGAACCCTTTCAAAAATGACCATATTCGGCCCTTAATCAACCAACATCGACAAAGTATGAGGGAGAAGGAAGATGACCATTCGGCCAATCACTTACCAGAATCCAAACGATTGAAACAAGGCCCCTAAATACCCCACTGATATTCGGCCAAGACTTGCCCAAAAGAAGAACAACATATTTGGCCAAGAGAGACTACTAGAAGAAGGGAAATATTCAGCTAAGTTGAAAACACTAAAAAGAAGAAATCAGCACTAGGGTTCCACACCTCTGTTTTCAGTTTTGAGGGAAAAACAATGTGAAATGGGAGCAGAGTTTCGGCAATCCTGAACAAGAAAAGAAAGGAAGAATTTGAGATGCAAGTGGTTGTGGTTTCGGCACCAAGAAATGAGGAGAACAAATGAGTAATTCGGCTATCACGGTTTCAAGAAGAAAAAAGGAAATTTTGAGTAAAGAAGAAACTAGTTTCGGCTTACCTACATGAAAGGAAAAGGGAGAGAAATGGGAAGGGATATTCGGCTACCAGAATGTTTGAGAAAACAACATAGAGGAAATTCGGCAAGACTGCTTGCACTTTTCGGTTCAGTAAAGAAGAAACTAGTTTCGGCTTACCTACATGAAAGGAAAATAGAGAGAAATGGGAAGGGATATTCGGCTACCAGAATGTTTGAGAAAACAACACAGAGGAAATTCGGCAAGACTGCTTGCACTTTTCGGTTCAAGAAGAAAGTGTGAAAAAACTTTGTTGAAGAAAATCGGCTTTCAAAAGACTAGAAGAGAACTTTCTCTCTTTTACCAAATGTGACCGAAAACAACCAAAAAGAGTGCCAAAATGCCAAAATGCATTTCGGCTACCAACTCACCCCACTATGCCGTCCATTTCCCCCCTCCAACTCCCCCAAATTTCGGCCAAATCCCCAAACACACTCACCACCACCCATTTCAAATGAGTGGACCAAGTCACACTCCCCTTTTTCCTCTCTTCCCACCACCTCATCACTTGACCAAGTCCAAAGTGGAGTTTGAACTTCATCCAACTCCTCCCTCCTATGCCGTCCAAAATGAGTGACAAAAAGGGAACTCTGCAGCTCGAACACTAGACCTCTGCTCCTTGAAGTTGACGCCACACCAAGCTCCTCCCTTGCCACTCTGCCAACTCTTCACTTGTGCAATAAAACACCAAAGAAAACCTATATACCCTAGCTCCAACAGCTCCCCTGACTTAACACCCAAAAACCAAAATTTTCCCATTCACTCAGGCATACACCTAGGCTACAATTAAGCCCCTAAAACACCGAAATAGCAACACAGCACACTAAACACATGCAGTAACATGCAACAACAAAATAGCCCCTAACCCGGGATATTACAAATATCATGCTGGAATCGCGAGGCATTCAATTGAAAATTGCACCGCGTTCAAGAAAGTAGTCAAAAAGCTAATAAAAATGGGGATCATAAAGTTTGACGACCCACTTGTACCAAATGTGGCAGGAAACCCCTTACCTAATTATACTGATCAAGGAGTGAATGGAATAAATGAAGGTAGGGGCAGAAAAGTCAAATATGAGGTTACAGAAGTCAAAACCCCATTGAGATAAGTTTGGAAGAAGATGGTGGAGATAGGACTGATCATATTGGATTCGGAAGAGAGGTCTGAAGGAAAGAGAACCATTGTGAGTTCCATAATGGAGAAGGGCATGGAATCCAGGAATGCACTGAGTTCAAAGCCATAGTGCAAAATTTGATGGATAATATAGAGATGAAATTTTACGAGGAGATTGAGGGATCAGAAGGACAGGAGGTTTATGCTTCAGATGAAGGATCAATGGAAAGGGTCCAAAAGGGCAACTGCCCAGTAGTGATCATCTCAAAGCTAAGAGTCAATGAAGCCGGAACACAAGTAGCACTCCGAGTCATAATTCAAAAGCCAGCAGTTTTTCCGTAGGGATAGCAAGAGAGTCCCTTGGAACTATGATTGTAATGTGACGATCCAAGGAAAAGAGAATTCAGCTAGTGCTTCAAAGGAAGATCAAGATACAGGTTCTCATACTCGTAGTGGAAGACGCTACGATTTGGTAAATACCCGACCAGAACCAGTAAAAGGGAAAGCTCCAATGGTAGAACAAGAGAAGGAAAAATCAGGTGAGCCTGAGTCGCTTGTCAATGAACCGGTGAGGGAGGAAGAAGCTAAGGAATTTCTGAAATTTTTGAAACACAGCGAGTACAGTGTGGTGGAATAGTTGCATAAACAGCCTGCAAGCATATCTGTATTAGCTTTGCTCTTGAGTTCAGACATGCACAGAAACGCATTGATGAAGGTTTTGAATGAGACTTATGTGGCCAATAATATCTCGGTCAATAAAATGGATAGATTGATTGGTAACATAAGTGCTGACAATTTCATCTATTTCAATGATGATTAAATTCCACCAGACGGTAGGGGATCCATTAAGACTTTGCATATTACCACTAGATGCATAGGGTACACACTGACAGGGGTTTTGATAGACAACGGGTTGGCATTAAATGTATTACCCTAATCCACATTAAACAGATTACCTGTGGATAGTTCCCACATGAAAGAATGCCAGAACATAGTTAGGGCATTTGACGGCGCGCAAAGAAAAGTTATGGGGAGGATTGAAATACCGCTACTAATTGGTCTGACAACATATGAGGTGGACTTCCTGGTAATGGATATCAAACCCTCCTACAACTGCTAGTTAGGAAGATTGTGGATCCACTCAGCAGGAGCAGTATCTTCATCATTGCATCAGAAACTTAATTTAGTATCAGAGGGTAGGCTAGTGACAATAAATGCCGAAGAGGATATTATCACGGCTGTAACCAGTGATGCACCGTATCTGGAGATAAACGATGAGACAACTGAATGTTCTTTCCAGTCTTTAGAGTTCGTGAATACAATCGTCATTACAGAAGGAAACAGAATTTCGGTACCAAAAATCTCTAAAACCACGAGGAAAATGAACTTTGCCAGGAAAAGGGCTTGGAAAATATCTTCAGGGGAGAGTTGTGGCTCCGATGTTGAAAGAAAAACAAGATCGCTTTGGCTTAGGATTCAGGACAGATGCAAGACAAAGAAAGAAAGAGTTGGAAAAAAGGCAAGAAAGAAGAAGGACTCGTTTGAGTGGTGAAGAAATCAAGTGGGAACCCATGATAATTCCACACATATCCAAAACCTTTGTGTCGTGAGGGGTCATTCATGCTAAGCAGAAGGCGCCAAAAGAAGAAGACATTATAGCAATATTGGGCAACGTCTACATTAATGCCATATCCGAGGAGGCAATTGAAAGGGGGAGCTTGCCAGATATCCACCTGATAAACCGTAATATGAACATATTTTAATCCCACATTTAGCATACTTTTGGATGATTTATTCATCGAATTGTGGAATTTGGTGCTCTTAATCCTTTAATTTCATGTTTTATACTTAGGAAAGCACCGGAGGATGAAAAGAACGAGAAATGGGCCTAAAACAGAGTAAATGGGCCAACTTACAAAATCAACACGGCCTGGGCCCAAGACCACATGACCATGCCTCATTAACAGACCCGAACACGGCCTGGCCATGATTCACACGGGCGTGTGCCATGGGTGTGTCCCTGTCATGACAAAGAAGAGTTTCATTTGGATTAGGGTTCTTAGAGGTAAAGAAGGCCATTCCAAAAGCCTATATAAACACCCTAGAGGCCAACCTTCAGGGGGCGTCCAGTTAGGCCGAAGAGCCGAGCCAAAGAGGCCAGAATTGTGGAATTTACTCGAAGACAGCCAGTTGATTCATCTCAAGAAGCCGGAGTTATACTCAAGACGAAAGATCTTCCCTTTAATTTCCTTCAGGGGATTTAGGGTTTTTCTTATGTTTTGTTTCATATTTTCTTCTAAGTTGTATTCTTATGAACTAAACCCCTCAAAAACCTGAGGGGGATGAAACCTAAGACGGATCTTGTTATTGTTTTCTGAACTATATGATAAATACTTGATTTGTTCTTAACTATGTGTTCTTAACTATGTGTTCTTAATTCTTGTTTTAATATTTCAGGAT
Organism: Gossypium australe; assembly: GCA_005393395.2. Classification (NCBI taxonomy): domain Eukaryota; kingdom Viridiplantae; phylum Streptophyta; class Magnoliopsida; order Malvales; family Malvaceae; genus Gossypium; species Gossypium australe. The sequence goes on along the minus strand of CM016622.1, from coordinate 95,768,608 downwards.
ATTGATTCAAGTATTGATGTGCTTAGGCAGAGGAGGAATAGACCCTGTCTAAGAGTAGATCTAGCATAGTTAAGCGGAGTTGATCGCAACCCTAGAGATAGGATGATGAAAATCTATCGGATTAGGGTCAAACCTAATATGGGAGTCCATAGATCGAGTTAATGCAATTCTAGGGGTTTTAATTAGAAAGAGATTTCAATTAATCAACCTAGGGTTAGACGTTAGTAGCCTCAACAGAGGTATTAATATACATTAGGGAATCCTACGGATCAAGTCAAGTGAACAAATCGTCTGGTTCAGAGTTAAATAACAAGTGAAGTTTAGGTGGATTCTTCCTCGGGTACTGCCTCAATCAATTGGTTTTTCCCACAAGTATTTTCCCCAATTCACTCTCTTTGTCTTAGCATCTTTAGCTTAATAGTTAGTTAATTTTAGATCAATTAATAATTCCCTTAATTCTTAGGCTAAATAATAAAAAGAAAGTTAGTATTAGTACTTTTGGTTCCTTTGGGTTCGACAATCCGATCTTGCCACTAAACTATACTACTGTTCGATATGTGTGCTTGCCTCAATCGTTGTCATAGTTAGTTTTTAGGCTCGATCATTCTTTATACAAATTTTTAAGACTCTGACACACGATCAAGTTTTTGACGCCGTTGCCGGGGAACTAAAATATTAAGAACGCTTAATTTTTATTACTTTAGCCATTTTTATTTTTACAATTTACTTTTATTTTTATTTTGCTTTTAACATTTCTAATTTTCCTTCTTTTATTTGTTCTTAGCAGGCACCTCTAGTTTATGACTAGAAGGAACCTGACAGGACCCTTAATTTATGACAGTGATATTGAAGGCACTGTTCGCAGAAATCGTAGAGAAATAAAGAGAAGCTTAAATTACATAGAGGAAGAGCAAGAAGACAAAACCAATACTACTGAAGAGATGGCTGAAAATCAAAATAATCCATTACCTCCGGTGGTTATAGATCCTGCTCCTCGTACTATGTATGATTATGCTAAGCCTAGTTTAGCTGGTACTGAATCAAGTATTGTTAGACCTACTATTGCTGCAAATAATTTCGAACTGAAACCTAACAGTATACAGATGATACAATAATTTGTTCAATTTGATGGTTTGCAGGATGAGGATCCTAACACACACTTAGCGAATTTTCTAGAATTTTGTGATACCTTCAAAATAAATGGCGTTTCTGATGATGCCATCCGTCTTCGGTTATTTCTCTTTTCTCTAAGTAATAAAGCCAAACAGTGGTTGAATTCTCTTCCACGAAGGTAAATCACTACATGGGATCAAATGATCGAAAAATTCCTGTTAAAATATTTTCCGACGGCCAAAACGGCCAAGTTGAGGAATGATATCTCTTCTTTTGTGCTGATGGATCTAGAAACACTATATGATGCATAGGAGAGATACAAGGACTTGTTGAGAAGGTGCCCTCACCATGGGTTACCTTTGTCGCTTCAGGTTCAAACCTTCTACAACGGGGTAAACCCTTCAACGAGGCAATTGATCAATTTGGCTGCCGGCGAAACCCTGAATAACAAAACTCCTGAAGTGGCCTACGAGTTTATAGAGGAGATGTCACTGAATAACTATCAGTGGCAAGTCACAAGGACAAAGCCAACAAAAGCAGCCGGAGTTTTCAACCTCGACGCAGTAACCATGCTATCAAATCAGGTAGAGATGTTAAATAGAAAAGATTGATGGCTTGTGTTCTTCGCAGGTACATCCGATAATGCAATGCAAAACAAGTGGAGGTGTGGCGAATTCTGAGTTCCCATCTTACGGACATGGCATGGAAAGCGAACAAATGAACTATATGGGTAACAATTTTAGATCTAAAAAAAAACCTTATGGTAATACTTATAATCCAGGTTGGAGGAACCACCCCAATTTCTCGTGGGGTGGTCAAGGAAATCAGAGACAACAACCCCTTCTAAACTTCCAACAACAACCCTAGCCACAGGAAAAGAAGCCGAACCTTGAAGAGATGTTGACAAAATTCATCGCGGTGTCAGAAACACGTTTCCAAAACACCGAAACAACACTTAAAAATCAACAAGCATCGATTCAAGGGATCGAGAACCAATTAGGGCAACTTGCCAAGATCATCTCAGAACGACCACAAGGCAGCTTGCCAAGCAACACTGAAACTAGCCCAAAGGAGCAACTTCAAGCCATAACAGCTTAGGATAGTGTAGGGTTAGATGAGCCCAAATTAAGCCAAGAGAATTTGGTAGAGAAAGGTAAGGTCAAGGTAAGTCACGAGAAACCAAAACCGGTAATTAAAGAGTACCAACCTCGTATACCATACCCCAATGCGATGAAGAAAGACAACACAAATGAATAATTCGATAAATTTCTTAAACTTTTAAAGAAATTACATATTAACTTACCGTTTCTTGAAGCTCTTTCGCAGATGCCAGATTCAAGGAAATTTTTAAAAGAGCTTCTAACAAACAAGTGGAAGTTAGATGAGGAATCACATGTAGAACTAAACGCAATGTGCTCAGCAATGTTACAAAATAAACTACCACAAAAATTAAAAGATCCAGGGAGATTTACAATTCCATGCTTAATTGGAAGTTTATCTGCTGATAATGTGTTAGCTGATTTAGGGGCAAGTATCAATGTTATGCCTTATAAAATGTTTAAACAACTAGGTCTAGGGAAACACAAACAAACTAGGATGAGCATTCAATTAGCTGATAAAACTATTAGAATTCCTAGGGGTATAATCGAAGATGTTCTCGTAAAAATTGATAAATTCATATTTCCAGTAGACTTTGTCGTTTTAGACATGGATGAGGACAATAGTATCCCCTTAATTTTAGGAAGACCCTTTTTAGCAACTACTAGGACTAAAATTGATGTCAGTGCAGGTGAACTCATACTTTGTGTAGGTGACGAATCAATCAGTCTCCAAGCTCTTGACTTAGCTAGGACATCGAGTAATCAAGGTGAGAAAATTAATTTTATTAATGACCATTCGATTAAACCTTCTTTTCAGAAAGCACCGCGGAACTACACAACTGAGCCAGATCCTAGACCTCATAACGACAAAGAAATAACTCACGAGGAACGAAGGCTACAGATCGATGAACTAGACGAGTGGAAGACACACTTCAAGGAGAAATTAGGAATACAAAAAGCAAAACCAACGCCATTCCATGGAACAAACAAGTTTAAGATCAGAGATCAGGTATTGTTAGATAAGGCAGACCCTCGAATACCTCCTCCTGACCCTAATACAAACGAAGAAATCACTTTTAGGGTACTCAATATTTTCCCATACAGAACAGTCGAGGTAAGTAATCCTACATTCGGTACTTTTAAAGTAAACACTACTCGACTTGAACTATATACTCATAATAGAACTGATAGCATGAAGAAGGATTTTTAACTCCTCAAACCACCATGATTGTGCGAATGAGAGGTAAGTCTAGCTTAAGACTATAAACGAGCGCTTCTCGGGAGGGAATGTAACACCCCTTACTCGAGACCATCGCCGGAATTAAGTAAGAGGCATTACTAGACTTGACTTCAAGTTCAAAACATAAAAATCTTAAAGCTGCCAAACTGCATCGTGCCGACTAATTTGGCTATAACTCGAGTTGCAAAATTCGAAATTCAGATCCGTAAATTTTCCTTGAAACTAGACTCATATATCTATTCACCATAATTTTTCTAGAATTTTTCATGTGGCCAATTAGTACAGTTTATTCTTCAAAGTTACCCTTATTACACTGCTGGACAGTTCTGACCTGTCCCTATAAAACTGCAGTTATCTGATTGCACAATTTTCCAATGGTGTTCTTGTTTATACCAATGAAAAATAGACTCATTTAGGGTTCTACAAATATAAACCATGATTCCTAATTATTTTTGCACAATTTTTGACAATTTTTCCAAAACATGACAGTGACTCACGGATTCATTCAGAGCAGGTCTCATTTAAACTTAATTATCTTATAATATATAAATCTTTTGCCTATTCTGTTTCTTTCGTATAAAAATAGACACACTAAGGTTCAATTTCAAAACTCACTCACCTCCAATTTCAATATACCCTATTTTTGGTGATTTTTCTAACTCACGTCACTGCTGCCACTACAAATTATTTTGTTGTATTTCATAAAAAAAATATAAACTAGCTTCTAACTGAACCTACCTACATCTCAAATTCAAGGATTCAATTCATATTCAACCATTTCCTTAATAAAAACGATTAACTTTGATTAATAAAGCATAGACATTGCCATCATAAACTAACTTACATTTCAAACACAACAATGTAGTTAACAGAAAATTTAGCCATATTCGCATGGCTATTACATACATGGACCTTAAAATCATCAAACAAGGACCAAGTCTATCCTATACATGCCTTCAAGCAAACCAAAACGAAGTAGTACCCCAAATTGTAGAATGATAGTGTGAGTGACTTTCTGAACTGTCCCGTTGAGCTTGTAGCTGGATCCTAATCTATAAAACAGAGAAAACATTTCACAAAATAAGCGTTCTAGCTTAGTAAGTCCTAACTCAAGAAACATAGATCATTTAATTGTTTACGAAAGGAAAACGATCAACATATGGCATTTCACATAGGCAATTAAGTAATTAGTTTACACAAGGCCAAATACTAATAATTCAGTAGCCTACTTTCTTAACGCCTATACCTGAAAACCAATTGTTCCATAATAGCACGTTCTAAGCTCGACTTTCGTCAAATTACATCCATCAATATTAATTTGGCACAAGTAATATTTAACATAACATACCTCACATGCTTACCCGAACCATATTCTTTGACAATTTAGCTCTAAATTGTCTTGACAAGGATTAAATTCCTCTTTGGTAAATTACATCACCGGCATCAAGCCTGCTAGGCGTAAAAGCCTGAAAAGTAACACCGGCGCAAGGCCTGCTAGGCGTAAAGCCCGATAAATACCACCGGCACGAGGCCTGCTAGGCATAAAAGCCCGATAATTAACACCGGCACAAGGCCTGCTAGGCATAAAGCCCGATTATGTCACCGGCACGAGGCCTGCTAGGCTCGAAGCCCGAATGTCAGAATATTTTTACATGCTTTTCACATTTTCACTATACATATCGAATCATATACATTTATTCCCATTGCATTAAATAAATTTGAAATCAATCAAATCCATCATTATCACAATCGACCAACTCATGGTTTTACACCAAGCTTATACAAATTATAACATTCACTAGATATGTAAATGATCTTTAAATATAAAGTAGCTCAAGAACTTACTTATTCACCTTGCATTAGCCAAAATAATTTCCATCACATTCTCAACATAAATCATCAACCAATATGTCAATATACATTCGGCCATGATGTAATTGGACATTAACATTCATAAATTTTTAATAGTCAAGATAACCATAATTAATTCTTTGACATGATTTAACTAAAGGACTTACCTTAGGAGTAGATAGATTCAAAATCTCCAACTATTCGTTTAGCTTAGCTTTTCCTCGCTCCAACTTTTTCTCCTTTTTATCTTGATCTATTTTGGTTCAATTTAAACCAATTAAACCACACTTCCATTTAATTCGAAAGCAAAATCATAAAAATAAATAATTCCAAGACATAAACATTTGCATTCGGCATTCATCCTCTATTTTGTTCAAGTACATTCAAAATTATTAGGGAACACCTTGGTAGTACTTTCCTTGATGTGTTTTAACTTACAACTTACTTTCTTATTTATTGCCATACGTTAATTTTATATATAATTATACATATACCACTAAATACAATAGCTCAAATTCATTCTCTCCTATGGCCGAATATGCCAATTCAATACCCATGCATTTTCTTCAACATGCAACCTAGCAACAAGCTAAATGGCCACACCAATTTCCGAGCATTTAACTAATCCAATTTAACCTATTGAACACTACAATAAAATTCTCAACCCATTTGGATCTCTTCTCCATGGCCGAATGGCCCTTAGGTTCTTAGAATTCTCTCTAACTCTTCCTTCCATCCATTTGACCCCTTGCACTAATTTACTTCAAGAAAGCTAGTCTTATACTTAGTTCACCCAATAATTACACATCACATATAACAATTAATCTAGGGTCAATTTCATTATAAGTGGATGGCCGAACATCCAAACACAAGAAGAAATTATTTTCATGAATGTCCAACCCAATATTCGGCCAAATATGAAGGTATCTTCAAGCCAAAAATCGACAAAACTTTCTTACAAGTTCAAGCTATTTCTTCTTATACTATCTAAGTTTATTTTCAGCTCAAATCATAAAACCCCCCCATGGCCGAACTTCATCATGCATGGCATCACAAAACTCTACTTGTTTTTCAATGGTGATCAAAGAAATCAACTTATCTCAAAGATGGATTGTTAAACTAGAGTTTGAAATATCACCTTGCTCAACACATGCAATAGCCGATTGAAGAAGAGGAATTTCTTCTTCTCTTGATGATAGCTTCGGGTGGGTGAGGAAGTGAAGAAGAAAGATAAAAATGATTTTTCTTTTTCTTTTGTTTAAAACTATCTACTCATTATTTTAGCATGCTTTTAGTATAATATTATATTAAACTATTATATAATTTGAAAAGCTTAATATTCTTAGCATGCTTACACAAAAATTTAAGACCATAGACTATTTTAATGCATGCTTGCCGTCCACCCTTCTAAAAATGGGGGATTTGACATGCAAGTCCCTATGTTTGAAGCATAAGCCACTTAGCCCCTTATTTCATTTCATATTTACTACTTGATTCTTTTCGCAATTTAATCCCTTTTTTTTTTTTTCTAATTACACACTCAAACGATTCAATTCATCTGCAAAACATTTACATTCATCAATTCACCCATAATAGACACAAAATAGATATTAAAAATATTTATTGGGCTCAGATTTGTGGTCCCGAAACCACCGTTCCGATTAAGGTCAAAAGTGGTCTGTCACAACTCTCCCCCCCTTAAAAATTTTCGTCCCCGAAAATCTTACCGTTAAATAAGTTTGGATATTGTTGCCTCATTGGCTCCTCAGGCTCCCACGTAGCCTCTTCAACTCCGTGACGATTCCATAATACTTTCACTAATGGAATCCTCTTATTTCTCAATTCTTTCATTTCCCGAGCTAAAATACGGATCGGTTCCTCATCATAGGTCAAATCAGGTCTAATTTCAATCTCTGACGGGGCGATCACATGGGACGGGTCCAATCTGTATCTGCGAAGCATCGAAACGTGAAACACATTGTGTATCTTTTCTAAGTCAAGGGGCAGTTTCAATCGGTAAGCAACAGGCCCTATACGCTCGATGATTTCATACGGTCCGATAAATCTCGGACTCAACTTGCCTTTCCGACCAAATCGGAGTATTTTCTTCCATGGGGAAACTTTTAAGAACACCCGATCTCCGACCTGAAATTCAATGTCCTTACGTTTCAAATCGGCATAAGACTTCTGACGATCTGTAGCAGCTTTCAAATTATTTCTGATAAGAACCACCTTCTGCTCTGTTTCTTTAATCCAATCAACCCCGTGTATCTTATTTTCACTGAGCTCAGTCCAGTACAACGGTGTGCGACATTTTCGCCCATATAAGGCTTCGTAAGGCGCCATTTTTATACTGGATTGGAAGCTATTATTATAAGCAAATTCGACCAACGGTAGGTATCGTTCCCACGTACCTTCAAACTCGAGTATGCAACACCTCAGCATGTCCTCAAGTATCAAAATAGTTTGCTCAGACTGACCGTCTGTTTGTGGATGGAAGGCTGTACTAAAATGAAGTTTAGTACCTAGAGCATCTTGCAATTTCTTCCAAAACCGTGATGTAAACCTCGGGTCTCTATCTGAAACAATAGAACTCGGTACACCGTGCAACCTCACAATCTGTGATACATATAGTTCGGCAAGCTTATCAAGTGAATAGTCGGTGCGTACCGGTACAAAGTGGGCTGACTTTGTCAGTCTATCAACGATAACCCATACGGCATCTTTCTTACTAGGTGTCATAGGGAGACCAGATACAAAATCCATGGTGATTCTATCCCATTTCCATTCGGGTATCATGATGGGTTGAAGCAATCCGGATGGAACCTGATGCTCAGCTTTCACTTGTTGACAGATTAAGCACTTGGAGACAAATCCGGATATATCTCGTTTCATGCCAGGCCACCAATAGAACTGTTTCAAATCATTATACATTTTCGTGCTACCCGGGTGTATCGACATTCGGCCATTATGGGCCTCACTCAGAATCATCTGTATCAAATCTGAGTTCATCGGAACACACAATCGACTTTTATAATTCAGACAGTCATTTTCATCTATCTGGAAATCTGATTCTGTAGCGTTTTCACACTGAATCCGAATAGCAATTAGCTTTTCGTCAACTTTCTGTGCATCGCAAATTTGCTGAATAAACATCGGTCTCGCGCGTAACTCTGCTAAGATCGAACCATCGTCAGACATAGTCACCCGTGCATTCAATGCACGAAGGGCAAATAATGACTTTCGACTTAACGCATCCGCAACAACATTAGCTTTTCCCGGATGGTAGTCAATCACTAATTCATAGTCTTTTAGCAATTCTAACCATCGGCGTTGTCTCAAATTCAAGTCTTTCTGAGTCATCAAATACTTCAAACTTTTGTGATCTGAGTAAATATGACATTTTTCGCCAAATAAGTAGTGACGCCAAATTTTTAAGGCGAACACAATGGCTGCCAACTCCAGATCGTGAGTTGGATAATTTTTTTCATGTGGCTTCAACTGTCTTGAAGCGTAGGCTATCACCTTGCCTTCTTGCATTAGAACGCAACCCAACCCATTCAAAGAAGCATCACTAAAAATAGTAAATTCTTTACCCGATTCGGGCTGAGTTAACACTGGAGCCTCGGTTAAAAGGGCTTTCAATTGCTCGAAACTTTTCTGACATTTTTCTGACCACTCAAATTTGACATCTTTCTATAGTAGTCTTGTCAAAGGCGTAGCTATTACGGAAAAACCTTTTACAAATCGTCTATAATATCCCGCGAGGCCTAGGAAACTTCGGATCTCGGAAACATTCTTTGGTGGTTTCCAATCAAGTATGGCTGCTATTTTGTTTGGATCCACCCGAATTCCTGACACCGAAACCACATGACCCAAGAAGCTGACTTCGTTCATCCAAAACTCATACTTACTGAATTTTGCATATAAACGATGATCTCTCAAGGTTTGTAGTACTACTCTCAAGTGCTCAACGTGTTCCGCTTCATTTTTGGAGTAGACCAATATATCATCGATAAACACTACTACAAACCGATCCAAGAACTGTCGGAAGACTCGGTTCATTAGATCCATAAAAACAGCAGGTGCATTAGTGAGTCCAAAAGGCATAACCAAAAACTCATAATGTCCGTACCTCGTTCGGAATGCAGTCTTTGGCACATCTGAATCTCTGACTCGCAACTGATAATAACCCGATCTCAAATCTATCTTCGAAAACACTGAAACCCCTTTTAACTGATCAAATAAATCGTCAATCCGAGGCAACGGGTACTTATTCTTTATAGTTACCCTATTTAGTTGCCGATAGTCGATACACATCCGCATTGTCCCATCCTTCTTTTTCACAAATAAGACCGGTGCACCCCACGGAGAAAAACTTGGTCGTGCGAAACCTCTATCAGTCAACTCCTGCAACTGCGCTTTCAATTCTTTTAATTCAGTAGGCGCCATTCGGTACGGAGCTATCGAAATTGGGGTTGCATCCGGCACTAATTCAATGCCGAACTCAATCTCTCGTACTGGGGGTAAGCCCGGTAGCTCTTCAGGAAACACATCGGTGTATTCACATACAACTGGTACTGATTTCATTAGTTTCTCGGACATTTTAGTATCCAGTACATAAGCCAAATAGGCCTCACACCCTTTTCTCACATACTTTCGGGCCACCATTGAAGATATTACCGTAGGTAACCCATTTACATCACAGGATTTTATTCTGATTGTCTCACCATTTCTGCATTTCAAATCAATAAACTTTCTCTTGCAATCCACTACTGCCTCATGCGAAGTTAACCAATCCATACCCAAGATTATATCAAATTCATCGAAGGGCAACAACATCAAATCAGCTGGAAAGCAATAGTCTCGTACCATCAACGGGCAACCTCTACACACTTTATTTACAAGCACACATCTACCCAAAGGGTTGGATACACGAATTACGAATTCGGTAGACTCAACTAGCAGAGTCTTGCCAAATTTTAAATTTTCACACACATAAGAATGAGTCGAACCAGGATCAATTAGTGCAATCACAGTAGTATCAAAAAGAGTGAAAGTACCAGTAATGACGTCGGGGGAGGAAGCATCCTCTCTAGCTCGCGCAGCATATGCTCTAGCCGGGGCTCTAGCCTCAGATCGATTTGTAGTGTTCTTCGTTCCTTTCTGGCTACCACCTACATTGCCTGAATGTCTGGTTGGTCTACCTCGCATTGGCACGTTACTCGGTGTAGTGTTTTGAACTGCATTCTGCTCAACTAACTTCGGACACTCTCTGATAAAATGATCTGACGATCCACACTTATAGCAAGACCGATCATGGAATCTACAACTCCCTGAGTGCCATTTCCCACAGTACTTGCATTCAACTCTATTTTGTGGAATGTTACCAACGCTGGCTATCGAGGTAGCTCGGGAGCTCATAGGAGGTCGATCCCGTCTAGGCAGATCTGTAGTAGTTTTCTGTCGGTTGTAATCATCTCTGGGCTTCTTACTCGTGGAATGAAAGACTTTACCCGAAGACCTCTTTCGGATGTCTCTGGCTTCGGTATCAGCCTTTCTTTTCTCCTTCCCGAGCTCTTCAGCTTTGCAAGCTCTCTCAACTAAAGTTACAAATTCTTGGATTTCAAGAACGCCTACAAACATCTTTATATCTTCATTTAAGCCATCTTCGAACCTTTTACACATAATGGCTTCAGTAGAGACACACTCTCTAGCATAACGGCTGAGCCTGACAAATTTTCTTTCATACTCCGTTACAGTCATTCGTCCTTGTTTCAGCTCAAGGAACTCTTTTCGTTTTTGATCAATAAACCTTTGGCTAATATACTTCTTGCGAAACTCAGTTTGGAAGAAATCCCATGTCACTTTTTCTTTCGGAACCACTGATACTAGTGTATTCCACCAGTGATATGCAGTGTCCCGTAGTAAGGATATAGTACACTTCAAACATTCATCCGGAGTGCAAGACAACTCACCAAGTACCCGAATAGTGTTATCAAGCCACATTTCGGCTCTCTCAGCATCATCATCGTCATTGGCCTTAAATTCTTCGGCCCCATATTTTCGAATTTTGTCAACTGGGGGCCTACTAGATCTCATTAGATCTTTCATTGGGGAAGCTAGAGGATCCGGAGTTGGATTATTCGGGGGCGGAGGTTGGGGTACAGCCGGGTTATTTTGAATAAATTGGGCAAACCACTCATTCATCATTCGATAAAAGGCTTGCTTTGTCTCTCCTTCGTGGCTACCCGAAACAGGTCGAGAGTCTATCGGCGCTGATCCGTGGGTACGGTCAGGCGCCACGCTCTCCACATCATCAGCTACAGCTCTTTCTGGTTCAGAGTCCATTTACTATACAAAACAAAGTTCAGGCTGTCAGAAGTCACCACACTATCAACATATATCGAAGGCATGTATAGCTAGACTCACACGCGCTACGGTAGTCCTAGAATCGACTAAACCGTAAGCTCTGATACCAATCAAATGTAACACCCCTTACTCGAGACCATCGCCGGAATTAAGTAAGAGGCATTACTAGACTTGACTTCAAGTTCAAAACATAAAAATCTTAAAGCTGCCAAACTGCGTCGTGCCGACTAATTTGGCTATAACTCAAGTTGCAAAATTCGAAATTCAGATCCGTAAATTTTCCTTGAAACTAGACTCATATATCTATTCACCATAATTTTTCTAGAATTTTTCATGTGGCCAATTAGTACAGTTTATTCTTCAAAGTTACCCTTATTACACTGCTGGACAGTTCTGACCTGTCCCTATAAAACTGCAGTTATCTGATTGCACAATTTTCCAATGGTGTTCTTGTTTATACCAATGAAAAATAGACTCATTTAGGGTTCTACACATATAAACCATGATTCCTAATTATTTTTGCACAATTTTTGACAATTTTTCCAAAACATGACAGTGACTCACGGATTCATTCAGAGCAGGTCTCATTTAAATCTTTTGCCTATTCTGTTTCTTTCGTATAAAAATAGACACACTAAGGTTCAATTTCAAAACTCACTCACCTCCAATTTCAATATACCCTATTTTTGGTGATTTTTCTAACTCACGTCACTGCTGCCACTACAAATTATTTTGTGTTGTTTCATAAAAAAAATATAAACTAGCTTCTAACTGAACCTACCTACATCTCAAATTCAAGGATTCAATTCATATTCAACCATTTCCTTAATAAAAACGATTAACTTTGATTAATAAAGCATAGACATTGCCATCATAAACTAACTTACATTTCAAACACAACAATGTAGTTAACAGAAAATTTAGCCATATTCGCATGGCTATTACATACATGGACCTTAAAATCATCAAACAAGGACCAAGTCTATCCTATACATGCCTTCAAGCAAACCAAACGAAACGAAGTAGTACCCCAAATTGTAGAATGATAGTGTGAGTGACTTTCTGAACTATCCCGTTGAGCTTGTAGCTGGATCCTAATCTATAAAACAGAGAAAACATTTCACAAAATAAGCGTTCTAGCTTAGTAAGTCCTAACTCAAGAAACATAGATCATTTAATTGTTTACGAAAGGAAACGATCAACATATGGCATTTCACATAGGCAATTAAGTAATTAGTTTACACAAGCCAAATACTAATAATTCAGTAGCCTACTTTCTTAACGCCTATACCTGAAAACCAATTGTTCCATAATAGCACGTTCTAAGCTCGACTTTCGTCAAATTACATCCATCAATATTAATTTGGCACAAGTAATATTTAACATAACATACCTCACATGCTTACCCGAACCATATTCTTGACAATTTAGCTCTAAATTGTCTTGACAAGGATTAAATTCCTCTTTGGTAAATTACATCACCGGCATCAAGCCTGCTAGGCGTAAAAGCCTGAAAAGTAACACCGGCGCAAGGCCTGCTAGGCGTAAAGCCCGATAAATAACACCGGCACGAGGCCTGCTAGGCATAAAAGCCCGATAATTAACACCGGCACAAGGCCTGCTAGGCATAAAGCCCGATTATGTCACCGGCACGAGGCCTGCTAGGCTCGAAGCCCGAATGTCAGAATATTTTTACATGCTTTTCACATTTTCACTATACATATCGAATCATATACATTTATTCCCATTGCATTAAATAAATTTGAAATCAATCAAATCCATCATTATCACAATCGACCAACTCATGGTTTTACACCAAGCTTATACAAATTATAACATTCACTAGATATGTAAATGATCTTTAAATAAAGTAGCTCAAGAACTTACTTATTCACCTTGCATTAGCCAAAATAATTTCCATCACATTCTCAACATAAATCATCAACCAATATGTCAATATACATTCGGCCATGATGTAATTGGACATTAACATTCATAAATTTTTAATAGTCAAGATAACCATAATTAATTCTTTGACATGATTTAACTAAAGGACTTACCTTAGGAGTAGATAGATTCAAAATCTCCAACTATTCGTTTAGCTTAGCTTTTCCTCGCTCCAACTTTTTCTCCTTTTTATCTTGATCTATTTTGGTTCAATTTAAACCAATTAAACCACACTTCCATTTAATTCG
>CM016622.1:95602374-95754677 GCA_005393395.2 Gossypium australe | reverse complement strand
TCCAAGACATAAACATTTGCATTCGGCATTCATCCTCTATTTTGTTCAAGTACATTCAAAATTATTAGGGAACACCTTGGTAGTACTTTCCTTGATGTGTTTTAACTTACAACTTACTTTCTTATTTATTGCCATACGTTAATTTTATATATAATTATACATATACCACTAAATACAATAGCTCAAATTCATTCTCTCCTATGGCCGAATATGCCAATTCAATACCCATGCATTTTCTTCAACATGCAACCTAGCAACAAGCTAAATGGCCACACCAATTTCCGAGCATTTAACTAATCCAATTTAACCTATTGAACACTACAATAAAATTCTCAACCCATTTGGATCTCTTCTCCATGGCCGAATGGCCCTTAGGTTCTTAGAATTCTCTCTAACTCTTCCTTCCATCCATTTGACCCCTTGCACTAATTTACTTCAAGAAAGCTAGTCTTATACTTAGTTCACCCAATAATTACACATCACATATAACAATTAATCTAGGGTCAATTTCATTATAAGTGGATGGCCGAACATCCAAACACAAGAAGAAATTATTTTCATGAATGTCCAACCCAATATTCGGCCAAATATGAAGGTATCTTCAAGCCAAAAATCGACAAAACTTTCTTACAAGTTCAAGCTATTTCTTCTTATACTATCTAAGTTTATTTTCAGCTCAAATCATAAAACCCCCCCATGGCCAGCTCAATCATAAAACCCCCCCATGGCCGAACTTCACATGCATGGCATCACAAAACTCTACTTGTTTTCAATGGTGATCAAAGAAATCAACTTATTTCAAAGATGGATTGTTAAACTAGAGTTTGAAATATCACCTTGCTCAACACATGCAATAGCCGATTGAAGAAGAGGAATTTCTTCTTCTCTTGATGATAGCTTCGGGTGGGTGAAGTGAAGAAGAAAGATAAAAATGATTTTTTTTTCTTTTGTTTAAAACTATCTACTCATTATTTTAGCATGCTTTTAGTATAATATTATATTAAACTATTATATAATTTGAAAAGCTTAATATTCTTAGCATGCTTACACAAAAATTTAAGACCATAGACTATTTTAATGCATGCTTGCCGTCCACCCTTCTAAAAATGGGGGATTTGACATGCAAGTCCCTATGTTTGAAGCATAAGTCACTTAGCCCCTTATTTCATTTCATATTTACTACTTGATTCTTTCGCAATTTAATCCCTTTTTTTTTTTCTAATTACACACTCAAACGATTCAATTCATCTGCAAAACATTTACATTCATCAATTCACCCATAATAGACACAAAATAGATATTAAAAATATTTATTGGGCTCGGATTTGTGGTCCCGAAACCGTTCCGATTAAGGTCAAAAGTGGTCTGTCACAACTCTCCCCCCCTTAAAAATTTTCGTCCCCGAAAATCTTACCGTTAAATAAGTTTGGATATTGTTGCCTCATTGGCTCCTCAGGCTCCCACGTAGCCTCTTCAACTCCGTGACGATTCCATAATACTTTCACTAATGGAATCCTCTTATTTCTCAATTCTTTCATTTCCCGAGCTAAAATACGGATCGGTTCCTCATCATAGGTCAAATCAGGTCTAATTTCAATCTCTGACGGGGCGATCACATGGGACGGGTCCGATCTGTATCTGCGAAGCATCGAAACGTGAAACACATTGTGTATCTTTTCTAAGTCAAGGGGCAGTTTCAATCGGTAAGCAACAGGCCCTATACGCTCGATGATTTCATACGGTCCGATAAATCTCGGACTCAACTTGCCTTTCCGACCAAATCGGAGTATTTTCTTCCCGGGGAAACTTTTAAGAACACCCGATCTCCGACCTGAAATTCAATGTCCTTACGTTTCAAATCGGCATAAGACTTCTGACGATCTGTAGCAGCTTTCAAATTATTTCTGATAAGAACCACCTTCTGCTCTGTTTCTTTAATCCAATCAACCCCGTGTATCTTATTTTCACTGAGCTCAGTCCAGTACAACGGTGTGCGACATTTTCGCCCATATAAGGCTTCGTAAGGCGCCATTTTTATACTGGATTGGAAGCTATTATTATAAGCAAATTCGACCAACGGTAGGTATCGTTCCCACGTACCTTCAAACTCGAGTATGCAACACCTCAGCATGTCCTCAAGTATCAAAATAGTTCGCTCAGACTGACCGTCTGTTTGTGGATGGAAGGCTGTACTAAAATGAAGTTTAGTACCTAGAGCATCTTGCAATTTCTTCCAAAACCGTGATGTAAACCTCGGGTCTCTATCTGAAACAATAGAACTCGGTACACCGTGCAACCTCACAATCTGTGATACATATAGTTCGGCAAGCTTATCAAGTGAATAGTCGGTGCGTACCGGTACAAAGTGGGCTGACTTTGTCAGTCTATCAACGATAACCCATACGGCATCTTTCTTACTAGGTGTCATAGGGAGACCAGATACAAAATCCATGGTGATTCTATCCCATTTCCATTCGGGTATCATGATGGGTTGAAGCAATCCGGATGGAACCTGATGCTCAGCTTTCACTTGTTGACAGATTAAGCACTTGGAGACAAATCCGGATATATCTCGTTTCATGCCAGGCCACCAATAGAACTGTTTCAAATCATTATACATTTTCGTGCTACCCGGGTGTATCGACATTCGGCCATTATGGGCCTCACTCAGAATCATCTGTATCAAATCTGAGTTCATCGGAACACACAATCGACTTTTATAATTCAGACAGTCATTTTCATCTATCTGGAAATCTGATTCTGTAGCGTTTTCACACTGAATCCGAATAGCAATTAGCTTTTCGTCAACTTTCTGTGCATCGCAAATTTGCTGAATAAACATCGGTCTCGCGCGTAACTCTGCTAAGATCGAACCATCGTCAGACATAGTCACCCGTGCATTCAATGCACGAAGGCAAATAATGACTTTCGACTTAACGCATCCGCAACAACATTAGCTTTTCCCGGATGGTAGTCAATCACTAATTCATAGTCTTTTAGCAATTCTAACCATCGGCGTTGTCTCAAATTCAAGTCTTTCTGAGTCATCAAATACTTCAAACTTTTGTGATCTGAGTAAATATGACATTTTTCGCCAAATAAGTAGTGACGCCAAATTTTTAAGGCGAACACAATGGCTGCCAACTCCAGATCGTGAGTTGGATAATTTTTTTCATGTGGCTTCAACTGTCTTGAAGCGTAGGCTATCACCTTGCCTTCTTGCATTAGAACGCAACCCAACCCATTCAAAGAAGCATCACTAAAAATAGTAAATTCTTTACCCGATTCGGGCTGAGTTAACACTGGAGCCTCGGTTAAAAGGGCTTTCAATTGCTCGAAACTTTTCTGACATTTTTCTGACCACTCAAATTTGACATCTTTCTATAGTAGTCTTGTCAAAGGCGTAGCTATTACGGAAAAACCTTTTACAAATCGTCTATAATATCCCGCGAGGCCTAGGAAACTTCGGATCTCGGAAACATTCTTTGGTGGTTTCCAATCAAGTATGGCTGCTATTTTGTTTGGATCCACCCGAATTCCTGACACCGAAACCACATGACCCAAGAAGCTGACTTCGTTCATCCAAAACTCATACTTACTGAATTTTGCATATAAACGATGATCTCTCAAGGTTTGTAGTACTACTCTCAAGTGCTCAACGTGTTCCGCTTCATTTTTGGAGTAGACCAATATATCATCGATAAACACTACTACAAACCGATCCAAGAACTGTCGGAAGACTCGGTTCATTAGATCCATAAAAACAGCAGGTGCATTAGTGAGTCCAAAAGGCATAACCAAAAACTCATAATGTCCGTACCTCGTTCGGAATGCAGTCTTTGGCACATCTGAATCTCTGACTCGCAACTGATAATAACCCGATCTCAAATCTATCTTCGAAAACACTGAAACCCCTTTTAACTGATCAAATAAATCGTCAATCCGAGGCAACGGGTACTTATTCTTTATAGTTACCCTATTTAGTTGCCGATAGTCGATACACATCCGCATTGTCCCATCCTTCTTTTTCACAAATAAGACCGGTGCACCCCACGGAGAAAAACTTGGTCGTGCGAAACCTCTATCAGTCAACTCCTGCAACTGCGCTTTCAATTCTTTTAATTCAGTAGGCGCCATTCGGTACGGAGCTATCGAAATTGGGGTTGCATCCGGCACTAATTCAATGCCGAACTCAATCTCTCGTACTGGGGGTAAGCCCGGTAGCTCTTCAGGAAACACATCGGTGTATTCACATACAACTGGTACTGATTTCATTAGTTTCTCGGACATTTTAGTATCCAGTACATAAGCCAAATAGGCCTCACACCCTTTTCTCACATACTTTCGGGCCACCATTGAAGATATTACCGTAGGTAACCCATTTACATCACAGGATTTTATTCTGATTGTCTCACCATTTCTGCATTTCAAATCAATAAACTTTCTCTTGCAATCCACTACTGCCTCATGCGAAGTTAACCAATCCATACCCAAGATTATATCAAATTCATCGAAGGGCAACAACATCAAATCAGCTGGAAAGCAATAGTCTCGTACCATCAACGGGCAACCTCTACACACTTTATTTACAAGCACACATCTACCCAAAGGGTTGGATACACGAATTACGAATTCGGTAGACTCAACTAGCAGAGTCTTGCCAAATTTTAAATTTTCACACACATAAGAATGAGTCGAACCAGGATCAATTAGTGCAATCACAGTAGTATCAAAAAGAGTGAAAGTACCAGTAATGACGTCGGGGGAGGAAGCATCCTCTCTAGCTCGCGCAGCATATGCTCTAGCCGGGGCTCTAGCCTCAGATCGATTTGTAGTGTTCTTCGTTCCTTTCTGGCTACCACCTACATTGCCTGAATGTCTGGTTGGTCTACCTCGCATTGGCACGTTACTCGGTGTAGTGTTTTGAACTGCATTCTGCTCAACTAACTTCGGACACTCTCTGATAAAATGATCTGACGATCCACACTTATAGCAAGACCGATCATGGAATCTACAACTCCCTGAGTGCCATTTCCCACAGTACTTGCATTCAACTCTATTTTGTGGAATGTTACCAACGCTGGCTATCGAGGTAGCTCGGGAGCTCATAGGAGGTCGATCCCGTCTAGGCAGATCTGTAGTAGTTTTCTGTCGGTTGTAATCATCTCTGGGCTTCTTACTCGTGGAATGAAAGACTTTACCCGAAGACCTCTTTCGGATGTCTCTGGCTTCGGTATCAGCCTTTCTTTTCTCCTTCCCGAGCTCTTCAGCTTTGCAAGCTCTCTCAACTAAAGTTACAAATTCTTGGATTTCAAGAACGCCTACAAACATCTTTATATCTTCATTTAAGCCATCTTCGAACCTTTTACACATAATGGCTTCAGTAGAGACACACTCTCTAGCATAACGGCTGAGCCTGACAAATTTTCTTTCATACTCCGTTACAGTCATTCGTCCTTGTTTCAGCTCAAGGAACTCTTTTCGTTTTTGATCAATAAACCTTTGGCTAATATACTTCTTGCGAAACTCAGTTTGGAAGAAATCCCATGTCACTTTTTCTTTCGGAACCACTGATACTAGTGTATTCCACCAGTGATATGCAGTGTCCCGTAGTAAGGATATAGTACACTTCAAACATTCATCCGGAGTGCAAGACAACTCACCAAGTACCCGAATAGTGTTATCAAGCCACATTTCGGCTCTCTCAGCATCATCATCGTCATTGGCCTTAAATTCTTCGGCCCCATATTTTCGAATTTTGTCAACTGGGGGCCTACTAGATCTCATTAGATCTTTCATTGGGGAAGCTAGAGGATCCGGAGTTGGATTATTCGGGGGCGGAGGTTGGGGTACAGCCGGGTTATTTTGAATAAATTGGGCAAACCACTCATTCATCATTCGATAAAAGGCTTGCTTTGTCTCTCCTTCGTGGCTACCCGAAACAGGTCGAGAGTCTATCGGCGCTGATCCGTGGGTACGGTCAG
The DNA here is from genome assembly GCA_005393395.2 of Gossypium australe. NCBI lineage: Eukaryota > Viridiplantae > Streptophyta > Magnoliopsida > Malvales > Malvaceae > Gossypium > Gossypium australe. The sequence goes on along the minus strand of CM016622.1, from coordinate 95,748,693 downwards.
GCGCCACGCTCTCCACATCATCAGCTACAGCTCTTTCTGGTTCAGAGTCCATTTACTATACAAAACAAAGTTCAGGCTGTCAGAAGTCACCACACTATCAACATATATATATAGCTAGACTCACACGCGCTACGGTAGTCCTAGAATCGACTAAACCGTAAGCTCTGATACCAATCAAATGTAACACCCCTTACTCGAGACCATCGCCGGAATTAAGTAAGAGGCATTACTAGACTTGACTTCAAGTTCAAAACATAAAAATCTTAAAGCTGCCAAACTGCGTCGTGCCGACTAATTTGGCTATAACTCAAGTTGCAAAATTCGAAATTCAGATCCGTAAATTTTCCTTGAAACTAGACTCATATCTATTCACCATAATTTTTCTAGAATTTTTCATGTGGCCAATTAGTACAGTTTATTCTTCAAAGTTACCCTTATTACACTGCTGGACAGTTCTGACCTGTCCCTATAAAACTGCAGTTATCTGATTGCACAATTTTCCAATGGTGTTCTTGTTTATACCAATGAAAAATAGACTCATTTAGGGTTCTACACATATAAACCATGATTCCTAATTATTTTTGCACAATTTTTGACAATTTTTCCAAAACATGACAGTGACTCACGGATTCATTCAGAGCAGGTCTCATTTAAACTTAATTATCTTATAATATATAAATCTTTTGCCTATTCTGTTTCTTTCGTATAAAAATAGACACACTAAGGTTCAATTTCAAAACTCACTCACCTCCAATTTCAATATACCCTATTTTTGGTGATTTTTCTAACTCACGTCACTGCTGCCACTACAAATTATTTTGTTGTATTTCATAAAAAAATATAAACTAGCTTCTAACTGAACCTACCTACATCTCAAATTCAAGGATTCAATTCATATTCAACCATTTCCTTAATAAAAACGATTAACTTTGATTAATAAAGCATAGACATTGCCATCATAAACTAACTTACATTTCAAACACAACAATGTAGTTAACAGAAAATTTAGCCATATTCGCATGGCTATTACATACATGGACCTTAAAATCATCAAACAAGGACCAAGTCTATCCTATACATGCCTTCAAGCAAACCAAAACGAAGTAGTACCCCAAATTGTAGAATGATAGTGTGAGTGACTTTCTGAACTGTCCCGTTGAGCTTGTAGCTGGATCCTAATCTATAAAACAGAGAAAACATTTCACAAAATAAGCGTTCTAGCTTAGTAAGTCCTAACTCAAGAAACATAGATCATTTAATTGTTTACGAAAGGAAAACGATCAACATATGGCATTTCACATAGGCAATTAAGTAATTAGTTTACACAAGGCCAAATACTAATAATTCAGTAGCCTACTTTCTTAACGCCTATACCTGAAAACCAATTGTTCCATAATAGCACGTTCTAAGCTCGACTTTCGTCAAATTACATCCATCAATATTAATTTGGCACAAGTAATATTTAACATAACATACCTCACATGCTTACCCGAACCATATTCTTTGACAATTTAGCTCTAAATTGTCTTGACAAGGATTAAATTCCTCTTTGGTAAATTACATCACCGGCATCAAGCCTGCTAGGCGTAAAAGCCTGAAAAGTAACACCGGCGCAAGGCCTGCTAGGCGTAAAGCCCGATAAATACCACCGGCACGAGGCCTGCTAGGCATAAAAGCCCGATAATTAACACCGGCACAAGGCCTGCTAGGCATAAAGCCCGATTATGTCACCGGCACGAGGCCTGCTAGGCTCGAAGCCCGAATGTCAGAATATTTTTACATGCTTTTCACATTTTCACTATACATATCGAATCATATACATTTATTCCCATTGCATTAAATAAATTTGAAATCAATCAAATCCATCATTATCACAATCGACCAACTCATGGTTTTACACCAAGCTTATACAAATTATAACATTCACTAGATATGTAAATGATCTTTAAATATAAAGTAGCTCAAGAACTTACTTATTCACCTTGCATTAGCCAAAATAATTTCCATCACATTCTCAACATAAATCATCAACCAATATGTCAATATACATTCGGCCATGATGTAATTGGACATTAACATTCATAAATTTTAATAGTCAAGATAACCATAATTAATTCTTTGACATGATTTAACTAAAGGACTTACCTTAGGAGTAGATAGATTCAAAATCTCCAACTATTCGTTTAGCTTAGCTTTTCCTCGCTCCAACTTTTTCTCCTTTTTATCTTGATCTATTTTGGTTCAATTTAAACCAATTAAACCACACTTCCATTTAATTCGAAAGCAAAATCATAAAAATAAATAATTCCAAGACATAAACATTTGCATTCGGCATTCATCCTCTATTTTGTTCAAGTACATTCAAAATTATTAGGGAACACCTTGGTAGTACTTTCCTTGATGTGTTTTAACTTACAACTTACTTTCTTATTTATTGCCATACGTTAATTTTATATATAATTATACATATACCACTAAATACAATAGCTCAAATTCATTCTCTCCTATGGCCGAATATGCCAATTCAATACCCATGCATTTTCTTCAACATGCAACCTAGCAACAAGCTAAATGGCCACACCAATTTCCGAGCATTTAACTAATCCAATTTAACCTATTGAACACTACAATAAAATTCTCAACCCATTTGGATCTCTTCTCCATGGCCGAATGGCCCTTAGGTTCTTAGAATTCTCTCTAACTCTTCCTTCCATCCATTTGACCCCTTGCACTAATTTACTTCAAGAAAGCTAGTCTTATACTTAGTTCACCCAATAATTACACATCACATATAACAATTAATCTAGGGTCAATTTCATTATAAGTGGATGGCCGAACATCCAAACACAAGAAGAAATTATTTTCATGAATGTCCAACCCAATATTCGGCCAAATATGAAGGTATCTTCAAGCCAAAAATCGACAAAACTTTCTTACAAGTTCAAGCTATTTCTTCTTATACTATCTAAGTTTATTTTCAGCTCAAATCATAAAACCCCCCCATGGCCGAACTTCATCATGCATGGCATCACAAAACTCTACTTGTTTTTCAATGGTGATCAAAGAAATCAACTTATCTCAAAGATGGATTGTTAAACTAGAGTTTGAAATATCACCTTGCTCAACACATGCAATAGCCGATTGAAGAAGAGGAATTTCTTCTTCTCTTGATGATAGCTTCGGGTGGGTGAGGAAGTGAAGAAGAAAGATAAAAATGATTTTTCTTTTTCTTTTTTTTAAAACTATCTACTCATTATTTTAGCATGCTTTTAGTATAATATTATATTAAACTATTATATAATTTGAAAAGCTTAATATTCTTAGCATGCTTACACAAAAATTTAAGACCATAGACTATTTTAATGCATGCTTGCCGTCCACCCTTCTAAAAATGGGGGATTTGACATGCAAGTCCCTATGTTTGAAGCATAAGTCACTTAGCCCCTTATTTCATTTCATATTTACTACTTGATTCTTTTCGCAATTTAATCCCTTTTTTTTTTTTTTTCTAATTACACACTCAAACGATTCAATTCATCTGCAAAACATTTACATTCATCAATTCACCCATAATAGACACAAAATAGATATTAAAAATATTTATTGGGCTCGGATTTGTGGTCCCGAAACCACCGTTCCGATTAAGGTCAAAAGTGGTCTGTCACAGGGAACCCGAGCACTAACCCCATTAATTTTCACATTTTTATTTTTACTTTTTTTCTTCCTTTTTAACACCTATTTATAAACTAACCAAAGTGCAGATTTTCATGCCACAAGGCCTTGTACACGGCCGTGGCCGTGGCCGTATGGATGCTACGGATGTACGTACTGACATGGCAGAGATAGTACGAAACAGGACGAAAAAATATCTTCAAGTCACGGGCCCTACACTGAAAACCACAGCCGTGTGATGCGGCCGTGGCCAACACTGTTTTAGCAACCCGGGCGTGGCGACCTGTACATGGGCGTGGGCAAAACGAACGAAGCATAACACGGCCGTGCAACATGGTCGTGTGACTCGACACACCCATGGTACAGGGGCATGGGGATGTACCAGACCTGAAGTTTCTATTTAAACCACCCTTCTCCCCTTCTTACCTACTCCCCACCCTTCTTCTTCCTTTACACCTCCCCTTCTTCTTTATTCTCATTCTTCTTCATTCCCCCTAACTCTAGATCTAACCACATCCATGTCGAAGAAACGGAGGGATCCTAGCACAGTCTCCCTTTGTGAGACCGATCTACATAAGTTCATGCCGGCCGTTTCATTAACTCGATGGGAAAAGGACCTTTGAGTCCATTTAACTTTTCTTTTCATTATCACTTCTCCTTTATATTTCTTTTACTTAGTTTAATCTATTTTATTTCATTTTCTTTGATTTAGGTTCTAAAGGCTGCTTGGGAATCATCACACCACGACCATAGCCACGACACCACAACCTTAGAAATCACAGTCACCCCGCTAACCATCTAACGATAAGGACTCTTCGGTCCATTAATCTTCTCTTTTAATTTTATTTTACTTTCTATTTTCTTTCTCTTTATCTTTCTTGTCTTTAAATATATATTTAGTATATTTTGAATTATTATCATTATTTCCTAGCTAATTCTTCACGAGCTTCCCGATTTCTTCATCTAGCGCAGAGATTGTCGACAGCCACCACACCACGACACTCCCAACTCAAGGAAGCCATCCAAATTCAGGAAGTTTCACCTCTCCCTTTCTCTTAAACTTCATATATATCTTTGTACATTGAGGGCAATGTACATCTTAAGTGTGGGGGGTGAATATTTATTTCGAGAAAGTGCCTAACTTCTGCATTATTCTCAAATCCCTGCATGATATCTTGTCTTTAAGTAATTTTCTCATATTATGATTAGAACGAATTTCTTGTGATTTATGATTTTTATTGATATGTTTTGGATTAAGTCATTGATAATTGTGCAGTGATGATTTAAACTTTAGGAGACTAGAGAATCAAGCATGATAAGTCTATTTTCAAAAATTAAAATTTTGTTAGGTTGTCTACCTGAATCTAATTATTACCTTGAAGTTTGAAATTTACAAGGTTGATATCAAAAACCCATAATTTTTATGAGATTTTGAGCCTTTTAGAGCATATATTCTTTCGTGCTCACTTTTTGATTATGAGTGTGTCAACATTGATTTGTTATTCTAGAACTTGCTTCGATTATACATGTCAAAACCACATCATTGATTTGATACATAGAGATGATAAAGGCACTTAGGATTTAACCCACTCACTCCACTAGAAAGCTTACCCTTACAATTAACCCCTAGTGAACCCGTTTGATCCTAACAAACCTTTTTATTAACTTACTCACTAATATTACCCCAAAACCCATCTTGTATTTGTTATCACCATTCCTTGACTCCTTTTTTGTCAAGATTTGATTTTGAGCAGTTGCCTAACTATGTTCTATATTTCAATTGTTAATTCTTATTACTTGATTTGTTCTTGAAAAAAAAGAAGAGAAAAACGAAAAAACGAAGTATATTCATTATTAGTGACTTATATGTTTAAATTCCACATCTTGAAGAAGAAGCTCGTATTATTAGTTTCAAAATTTTCAATTGATGTTCATTTTTCTAGTTAGGTAAATTGTCAATTCAATCTCGATTCTAACCCTCTAATTCAGCCTTTATCCACACCTTTAACTCGAGCCCCATTACAACCCTTTTTAAAGACCTTTTGATCTGTGTATCATTTCATTTTATAGTGGTGGAGATTTGATTTTTAGACAAGCCTATGGGATTAACTTTTCATGTTCGACTTTTGAGTGCTTAATTTGGAACCTTAAACACTTTGAGTGATTTGAGTGAATCTTTAGTGAGGATGTCAACTCTTGTTGATTTTGAATTAAAGGTGATTATTTAGGTAAAAGGAAACGCCTATTTTTTCGTGCTATAAAAACTATGACTTCGATTGTTTGAATCTTTAGGATTCTTCTATTTAAATTATCAATGTATGAATTATCTTTGAATTATGATCAAACACTATTGATGAATATTATGAATCAAGGAAGTTCATTTTAATTGTGAGTTGAGAATTTTGCTTGAGGACAAGCAAATGCTTAAGTGTGGGGGTATTTGATAAACCGAAACATGAACATATTTTAATCCCACATTTAGCATATTTTTGGATGATTTATTCCTTGAATTGTGGAATTTGGTGCTCCTAATCCTTTAATTTCATGTTTTATACTTTGGAAAGCACCGGAGGATAAAAAGAACGAGAAACGGGCCTAAAACGGAGTAAATGGGCCAACTTACGAAATCAACGCGGCCTGGCCCCAAGACCACACGGCCATGCCTCATTAATAGACCCGAACACGGCCTGGCCACGATTCACACGGGTGTGTGCCATGGGCATGTCCCTATCGTGACAAAGTAGAGTTTCATTTGGATTAGGGTTCTCAGAGGCAAAGAAAGCCATTCCAAAAGCCTATATAAACACCCTAGAGGCCAACCTTCAGGGGGCGTCCAGTTAGGCCGAAGAGCCGAGCCAGAGAGGCCAGAATTGTGGAATTTACTCGAAAAAAGCCAGTTGATTCATCGCAAGAAGCCCTTCAATTTCCTTCAAGACAGAAGATCTTCCCTTCAATTTCCTTCAAGAGGTTTTAGGGGTTTTCTTATGTTTTGTTTCATATTTTCTTCTGAGATGTATTCTTATGAACTAAACCCCTCAAATACCTGAGGGGGATGAAACCTAAGACGGATCTTGTTATTGTTTTCTGAACCATATGATAAATACTTGATTTGTTATTAACTATGTGTTCTTAATTCTTGTTTTAATATTTCAAGACATTGATTCAAGTATTGATGTGCTTAGGCAGAAGAGGAATAGACCCTATCTAAGAGTAGATCTACCATAGTTAAGTGGAGTTGATCGCAACCCTAGATATAGGATGACGAAAATCTGTCGAATTAGGGTCAAACCTAATATGGGAGTCCATAGATCGAGTTAATGCAATTCTAGAGGTTTTAATTAGAAAGAGATTTCAATTAATCAACCTAGGGTTAGATGTTAGTAGCCTCGAGAGAGGTATTAATATACATTAGGGAATCCTACGAATCAAGTCAAGTGACTAATCGTCTAGTTCAGAGTTAAATAACAAGTGAAGTCTAGGTGGATTCTTCCTTAGGTATTGTATCAATCAATTGGTTTTTCCCACAAGTATTTTCCCCAATTCATTCTCTTTGTCTTAGCATCTATAGCTTAATAGTTAGTTAATTTTAGATTAATTAATAATTCCCTTAATTCTTAGGTTAAATAATAAAAAAAAAGTGAATATTAGTACTTTTGGTTCCTTTGGGTTTGACAATCTGGTCTTGCCACTAAACTATACTACTGTTCGATAGGTGTGCTTGCCTCAATCATTGTCATAGTTAGTTTTTAGGCTCGATCATTCTTTATATAAATTTTTAAGACTCTGACACACGATCACTGCCCTTATGAACTTGGGAGTGTTCTAAATAATTGGACTGCAGAAGAGATTCCTATAGTGCTTAGAACTATATTAGAGTAATGTCTCAGAACACTTATTGCTCTAGGCCTAGGAGTAATAAGCATCCTTTGTGAAATAGGCTTATGTCTCAAAAATCTTTAATTCAATGAAAATGCTTCTAAATTTTTTTGAGCAAATATTCTTTATTCTTTCTAATTCATCCATAATCATATTATACAGACAATCATTCTTTATTCCAAATATTCTTTTATTCTTCATTCATGATCATGCCATACAAATAATTATTCTTAAATTTATTCATTTTTGTATATTCCTTTGTACCTACAACAGGTTCCCGGAAATCAACGACATGAGTGATGTTACTACTGAATCAGAATCCCTTTTTGAGCAAGACATGTGTTTACAGGGATCCCAGAACTTTGAAGATGACGTAGACTGTGGCTTATCTTCAGACTTGTTAAGAATGGTAAAACAAGAGGAAAGACAGTGAAAATTGGAACGTGCATAACCGAAGAAACGAAGCGAGACCTCGTAGATTTACTTCAAGAATTCAAAGATGTCTTTGCGTGATCATACCAAGATATGTCGGGGTTAAGCACTGACGTTGTTGTACACCGCCTCCCCATAAGAGAGCATTGCAAGCCGGTTCAGCAGAAGCTCCAGAGAATGAGGCCTGACATTGTGCTAAAAATAAAAGAAGAAGTTAAAAAGCAATTTGACGCCGAATTTTTGCAGGAAGTCAAATACCCAGAATGGGTAACTAACATTGTGCCTGTCCCTAAGAAAGATGGGAAGGTACGAACGTGTGTAGATTATAGGGATTTGAATAAGGCCAACCCGAAAGACAATTTCCCTTTGCCTCACATTGATACTTTAGTAGACAATACAGCGGGCTATTCGTTGTTTTCTTTCATGGATGGCTTCTCGGGATACAACCAGATAAAAATGCACTCTGAAGACATGGAAAAGGCTACCTTCATAACCTTGTGGAGAACATTCTGTTATAAGGTGATGCCATTTGGGCTGAAAAATGCAGGAGCTACATAACAAAGGGCTATGGTGACTTTGTTCCATGATATGATGCATAAAGAAATTAAGGTTTATGTTGATGATATGATTGCAAAGTCTAGAACAGAAGAGGAACACATTCGAGTTTTGAGGAAACTGTTCCTGAGGTTGAGAAAATTCCAACTAAAGCTCAATCCAATGAAATGTACTTTTGGAGCTAGATTTGGAAAATTGCTGGGCTTTATAGTCAGTGAAAGAGGAATTGAAATTGACTCAGACAAAGTCTGAGCTATACAAGAATTGTCTCCACCGCGCACTCAAAAAGAAGTTTGAGGTTTTCTGGGAAGGTTAAATTACATCGCTCGGTTCATTTCACAGTTAACTGAGAAATGTAATCCCATATTTAGTCTTCTGAAGAAACACAATCCAGGCGTATGGGATGATGAATGCCAGAAAGCTTTCGATAGGGTCAAACAGTACTTGTCAAATCCTCTAGTGTTGTCACCCCTATGCCCGGATAGACCATTAATCCTATATTTGATAGTGTTCGATCACTCTATCGGATGCGTGCTGGGTCAACACGATGATTTGGGAAGAAAAGAAAAGGCGGTATACTACCTTAGTAAGAAATTCACTGAATGTGAGATGAGATATTCGCCAATTGAGAAATTGTGTTGTGCCTTGATCTAGACGACTTGGAGGTTAAGGCAATACATGATGTACCACACGACCTAGTTAATCTCGAAGTTGGACGCTCTAAAGTACATGATGGAGTCAACCGCTTTGAATGGAAGGATGGCTAGATGGCAAATTCTCCTCTCTGAATTTGACATAGTTTATGTGAGCCAAAAAGCTGTAAAAGGAAGTGTAATAGCATATTTTCTGGCCAGCAGAGCTCTAGAAGAGAATGAGCCTCTAAACTTTGACTTCCCCAATGAAGAACTAATGTATGTGGCAACTACTGAAGAAGACTCTACGAAAGATCACCTCTGAAAATTGAACTTTGACGGAGCATCAAATGCTATAGGCAATGGAATTGAGGGTAGTCTTGGTATCCCCAAATGGAGATCATTATTCGTTCTCGTGTAAATTGGATTTTGATTGTACGAATAATATGGCGGAGTATGAAACATGTATCATGGGACACCATGCAGCCATAGAACATAAAATTATAGTGCTGGAAGTATATAGAGATTCTGCATTGGTGATCTACCAACTGAAGGATAGTTCTGGGGTTGATTGAAGAGTTTGATGACATTAATTAACTTATTCTTTTCAGATTTCCAGCAATGTATTCCAGCAATGTTTGCTTCCTTTAATTAACTTATTCTTTTCAGATTTCCTTTCTGATAAATTCCATTTTGCCCGTCATTTATGATTATTTTCAAGTATTTTGTATTGAAGTAATGATTAATAGGCTAATAATACTTTCGCAAAAGGAGTTTTGCATATTACTCTAAAAACTTCTAAATAATATGAGAACCTAAAACAGGACTTTTATTTAGAACTCACCAAGCCTAAGGGTTGGAAATGTTTGAGAAGGAAACTCTAAACAGTGACCATTTCTTTGAATTTGCTGTTAAAAATGTCGGTTGAACAAGAAGACAAGATATTACGTCAGTGATACAACCTGAAAGAAAAATGAGCAATGTCAATCCTAAGCGTTTAAAAAGGGATCATTCTCATGAAATTCTACATTCGTGCAAAACACATATATTTAAGAGCACTCGATTCAATCTGATCATTGCATCCTAATCATCCTACAAAGGATCATTCTCATGACATGCTACATTCATGCAAATGTCATCCATAATACATTTAGCTAGGAGCATTTGATTCATTCCGGTCATGGCATCCTAATCATTATGCATAAGCATAAATCCATAAATCGATTCTACAGGTCATGTTCCCCAGAGGACGGTGTAACAAGATCGACGAATCCACAGGTCCTATACCTCTGAAATTGCAGTAGGTCGGATCAAATCCACCATGGCGAATCTTATTTCCCTAAAGTTGCAGTGGAACAGATTGAAGCTATAAATTACAGGTTTCATCTCTCTGAAGTTGCAGTAGAGCAAATCAAAACAAGCCTTACTTTTTGAAGTCGTAGTGGAGCAGGTTGAAGTCACAAGTCTTATCTCCCTGAAGTTACAATGGAGCAGACTGAAGATAGTTAATCCTATCTCCCTGAAGTTGCAGTGGAGCGGATTAAAACGACGAATCATATACCTCTGAAGTTGTAGTAGGTCGGATTGAATTTACCATACAAGTCTTATCTCCCTGAAGTTGCAGTGGAGCAGACTGAAGATAGCAAATCTTATTTCCCTGAAGTTGCAGTGGAACAGATTGAAGCTATAAATTACATATCTTATCTCTCTGAAGTTGCAGTAGAGTAGATCAAAACAAACCTTATCTCCCTGAAGTTGCAATGGAGTAGGTTGAAGTCACAAGTCTTATCTCCCTGAAGTTGTAGTGGAGCAGACTGAAGACAGTTAATCCTATCTCCCAGAAGTTACAGTGGAGCGGATTAAAAAGGCGAATCCTATACCTCTGAAGTTGTAGTAGGTCGGACTGAATTTACCATAGAAGTCTCATCTCCCCGAAGTTGCGACGGAGCAGATTGAAGCTACAAGTCTAATCTCTTTGAATGGGATCGAAGCGATAGTTCTTATACCCCTGAAGATGCAGTGGGATAGAACGAAGCTAGTCGAAGAAGGAAAGCACCGAAAGAAGTCAAAGATTCAAAGACCGGGCAAAAATGGTCTTTTTTGAAGTCTTTGCTCCATTCTCGTTACACGACAATGAGCAAAGAGGTGCAGCTGTAAGAACCCATTTATGACCGGGGCCCAATTAACCATTAAAAACCCAATTAAAAATAAAGCATTAAAGTCCATTAATAAAAAAAAAGTCCAACATTACAAGCCCAATAACAAGAATTATAACAGCCCAAACCACTACCCAAATTTGCCCACGGCCCAATACCTAACCTAGCCCAAATCACTGAAAAAACAACCATGGAACCCTAGGGTCTCCCCTTTTGCATCGCAGCCCCACACGCATACCTCCAGCGCCGTAACAGCTCTGTACCGCCACGTCCGCCTCCGTACGATGGCTATACCTGCGAAAAAAGACAAACCACGACAACAGATAGCAGCAGAGAAAATAAAAAAGAAAAACAGTTGTAATTTTCATTTTTGTTTTGGTTTTTATTTCCGATTTCAGCTTTAAAGGGCCGAATCAAACCATTGTATTTTTTTACGCATACAGAATAGAAAGAAATACAAAAAGAAAGAGTGAAAGGTGATTAATTTTTTCATTCGGATTCTACCTTTTTTTATTTTGATTTCGTTTTGATTATCTATTTTGGGGGGGCTTAAAAGAAAAAAGAAAAGAGACTTACCTGGGAGCATCCCGCAGTCGCGTCGCCAGAGACCCCATCTCCGTCGCAAGGTCAGACCTGAAAAGGGTCGAGGGGCCCTTCTCTTTTTGCTCTCGGGGCTAGGAGGGCTTTCGCATACGCCCTAAAACGAGGGACAGAAAAACACGGTTCGCTCAGCGCTGGCCTTTGACCGCAGCGGCGGAGTGGCTGAAAGGGGAAGAAACCCTAGCAAATCATACCCCCCCTTTTTTCTCCCCTTTTTCTATTTTTTTAGAGGACGCGGCAAAAAATGAAGCATTTTTAAAAAAAAAATTCCCTTTTATAAACCTTTGAAACGACTTCGTTTAGGGCCTGTTGAAGTGGCCTCAAAACGGCATCGTTTTACTCACATCCGATCCGTGACCCGACCCATACCGCCAAGGATCCGCGTGTTTTGGACTGAAGGTCTATTTGTGCCCTCAGTCCTTCCGCTTTTAAGGCGTGTTTCAATCTGGTCCCTATCTCAAATTTCCTCTCTCTTCCAAATTCGCCCCTACAATTCTTTTTCTATTGCATTTTAGTCCTACATTAAATGCAGCGCATAGAGTCTAGGGATATTTGCCCATTCGGTCCTCTTTGTTTTTCGCGCATTTTGTTTTAGTCCCTGTCCCCTTTTCTATTTTAATTTATTACGATTTTAGCCCCCTAATTTTTATTCTGATTTCAATATGGTCCTCAGATTAATTTGTTTTATTATTTGCTCATTGATTTGGGTAATTATTTCCTTTTGATTAATATTAAATATTATATATTTTAAATTGTGCTAGATATCATGTATTTCTCCTTATATGTTGTTTATTTTCATAAAATTTTCTTATATTCCTTTTATATACATATAATTTGTAGTAAAACTATCTTATTTTATGTACATATATTACTAATTTCATATTATTTTATGTATTTATTTTCTTTTAAATCTATATTTGTATATATTTTATTTTAAATCTATATGTTAAATATACAACTGTTCTTTTAAAGGATCTTATTTTAAACTATACTCTATTTATTTCAAACATTTATTATATTTTTATATATACGTTATTTATTATATTTTTTATAATAAGTATGTTCAGTTTTATATTATTTTAAACAACATACATTTTAAATCCCTTTTTACATAATAATTGTTTCATAAAATTATTTGTAAATTACTACACTGATTTTTTTAATTGTTTTATAAATTGTTGATTTCAGATATTTGTTAGGTTATTTTAAATCCATTTGCTATTATTTAAAATTTATTTTGTACTAAGTTGCCTTGTAAATTTTGTAAGATTGCTATATTTTTAATTCATTGGTCATTGATTATTAAAATGGATCTTTTGAAATGGATTATGTCGTGAAATATTTACTATTGTGAATTAGTACATTTAAATTACTTGTATCATTACCTTTCATTTGTATGTGAATGAGTTCATATATTATTTTATGTTTGATGCTATGCTTGCGTTTCTCGGTATTGTTTTGTGATTCAAGTTCCAATGTACTTAAACTCGTACTAGAAGTTTTCATCCCGAGCATATTGAATAAATGCATTATGAGTCGATTTTAAAATCACCCATTTAAAAATTTCTTCAAAACAAGGCAATATTTAGTGATTGGAAATTTGAGAAATCATGCCCTAACATGCTGGGTTTTGATTTTCCATTTGACCAAATAACTAAGTATCCTTTCGTAATTTTGTCCACGTTTTCCTTTTAAAAAAAACAAGGTATTGTTTCGTGTTTGAAAATCCGGGAAATCGTACCCTATCGTGCTGGGCTTCGGTTTTTCGTTTGTCCAAATAATTGAATATCCTTATAAAAATCTCAATGCATGAACTTTGGAAATCATGAGAGGATCTTGGCGTCGAGGGTTTGAAACGTCATATCCTATCGTGCTGGATGTGATATTTTATTCCTTTGGAACAAGAGAATCTCAATATGCAATTCGAGTTTTTTTAAGACGGAATTACATTTTGAAATCGTTTCAAATTTTCAACATAAGGACATTAGTTAATTAATTTGGTACCAATTTTAGGCGTACGAGGGTGCTAATCCTTCTTCGTACGTAACCGACTCCCGAACCCGTTTTTCTTAAAATTCGTAGACCAAAATTACTTTCTTTTAAAAATAAAACAAAATGTTTTATAGGTGACCCGATCACACCTAAACAAAAAGGATTGGTGGCGACTCCATTTTTCATTTTAAAGTCGACCCCGTTTTCCAAAACTTAAAGAAATGGTTTCGACAAGGTAAACTCTAAACCAGTCAGTTTTAATAATCTAATACCTTTTTCAGATTCAGAAAAATTTCCAGAAAATAGTTGTTCGGTTAAATCTAAGATTACACCACCACCATGTCCTTAACAATTCCAGAACCAGCAACAGGATACTCAATTTAAAGAAATTTTGGATGATGAGGTGACTTGTAATGTCTTCAATGCTACTAAATCCCAAGTTGTAGTTGAAGAATGCTCTTCTATTTCTGAGATAGAATTGTTGGCTTCTACAGAATTGGAACTCAATTCCCTAAACAATCCATTAGAATGTATTCTACTAGTAGATTTGTCCATTAGAATGTATTCTGCTAGTAGATTCGTCAAGTGATGATGAGGACAAGGAATTTTTGGTTTTGTTAGAAGCTAAAATGAAGGAATTCACTCAAGAAGTTCCACTGGAATCATTAAAGTTATTATACCAAGAGTACGCACAACCAAAAGCATTGATTAAAAAGTCGGTTGAGTTGGAATTGAAGATTTTGCTTCCTTATTTGAAATATGATTATTTGGATCTATGTTCGACTTTACCTATCATTATTTCAATTGAGTTCACCAAGAATCAAGAAGAAGACTCACTTGTGGTTTTGGAAAAGCACAATAAATGGTATTGGATGAATTATTGCAAATATTCGAATCACAAGTTGGAGGGTTGGCATGAATTACATGAAGTTAAACAAGGTCACTAGAAAATATCATTTCCAGTTTTCTTTCCCAAATAAAATGTTGGACAAATTTGTTAGGCAAGAGTATGATTACTTCCTAAATGAGTATGGTTGGTATGATAGATGACCTTGTGACACTGTCTCGGTCAGTGACAATTCTGAATAAATTGGTGGGAACTCTCTTCACCTTCTCTATCGTTATTTTATATTTTTAGTTTTTTTTATTTCATTTGAATAAAATCGTAGACTTAAATAAAATTTTCTTTAGGTCATTACATTAATTAAAATTCTGTCTAGAAGACTAGGATTTAAGCAGGACCATTTGTGACCCCTTCAGCCTTTCTTGGGAGTTTAATTTAATGTAATATTTTGAAAAAAAAATATTTTTCTAAATAGTCCAAAGAATTTATGTGTTTTGTTCAATAAAGGGTCAATGATAAACTGTAATATATACATATTTTAATCCCACATTTGGCATACTTTTGGAAGATTTATCCCTTGATTTGATGAATTCGATGCTCCTAATCTCTTAATTTCACGTTTTATACTCAGGAGAGCTTAGGGAGTCGAAAAGAGCGAGAAACAGGCCAAAAACGGAGAAAATTGACCAAAGTAAGAGATCCAAACGCCTGGAGTTCGCCACACGGCCGTGCCACTTTAGCCGACTCGAACACGGCCCAGGGCTCGATTCACACGGGTGTGTGCCACAGGCGTGTCCCTGTCGTGACTGTTTTAATTCCACTCGGAAAAGGATACTTAGAGGCAAAGAAAGACATTCCAAAAGCCTATATAAACACCCTAGAGGGCAACCTAAAGGGGGCATTGGAGAGTCCAACAGAAGGCCTCTGTCAGGGCTTTTGCAGAACAGAGAGGCCCGAATTGTGGGATTTACTCGAAGACAGCCAGTTGATTCATCTTAAGAAGCCGGAATCATACTCAAGATGGAAGATCTTCCCTTCAATTTCTTTCAGGGGGTTTTAGGGTTTTTCTTATGTTTTGTTTTATACTTTCTTCTGAGATGTACTCTTTTATAAATATGAACTAAACCCTTCAAATACCTGAGGGGGATAAAGTCTAAGACGAATCTTGTTATTTTTTTCTGAACTATATGATAAATACTTGATTTGTTCTTAACTATGTGTTCTTAATTCTTCCTTTGATATTTCAAGATATTGATTGAAGTATTGATATGCTTAGGCAGTGGAGGAAAAAATTCCCTGTTTAAGAGTAGATCTAGCATAGTTAAGTGGAGTTGATCGCACTCCTAGAGATAGGACGACGAAAATCTGCCGAATTAGGGTCAAACCTAATATAGGAGTCCATAGATCGAGTTAATGCAACTCTAGGGGTTTTAATTAGAAAGAGATTTCAATTAATCAACCTAGGGTTAGACGTTAGTAGCCTCGAGAGAGGTATTAATATAAATTAGGGAATCCTACGGATCAAGTCAAGTGAATAAATCGTCTGGTTCAGAGTTAAATAACAAGTGAAGTCTAGGTGGATTCTTCCTCGGGTATTGTCTCAATCAATTGGTTTTCTCAAAAGTATTTCCCCAATTCATTCTCTTTGTCTTAGCATCTTTAGCTTAGTAATTAGTTAGTTTTAGATTAAATACCAATTCCCTTAATCCTTAGGCTAAATAATAAAAAGATAGTAATTACTAGTACTCTTGGCCCGTGAGGATACGATATTTCCAGTCTTGCCATAGCTATACTACCAAACGATAGGTGCGCTTGCCTTATTTATTGTCATAGTTAGTCTCTAGGCTCGATCATTAATTATATTAAAAATTAAGACTTTTGGACACGATCAGTCAAATTTTTACACAAGCACTAATTTCTTGGAGTTTTTTTTTCAGTTTACTTTCAGTACAGGAACTTAGGATCCAATAAGGTGCTACCATTGGACATAAGACACTGTGAGGAAGGGAAATATTCAACCCTTTTTTTGCACAAACCTGCAACCCTTACCTTCCTCCACCGACACTCCCAAATAGCCTCATAGTGCATCTCCCTTAACCCCATAATGTCACAGCCTTTAACCCCCTAAATCACGACCCCTAGGACCTTCATTTGAAGCCACCAACCACCACACCTAAACTATCCTTAAAATTGCCACCCCCTCCACCTTTAAACCTTTCCATCAGCTACTCACCTACCTGCCCAAAATTGAAACCACCCTTAACATATTTTCTAAATTTGATGCCATGATTCCCTTCGTCTAGCACTATTCCATGAAGTGAACAAGTTGCTATAATGGCTATGCTGCAACATATGCAGTGGTAGCAACAAGCTTATTGGAAATATGCAAAAATTAGAGATGATTCCATAAGGAATGTTTTTAATAATTTCTTTAATAATTGTCTACTTTCATTCTTGAGTTTTCAGATCATATCTTCGAGTCATGGATGCAAGATTCAAGGCAAGAAGAACTCGTGAATTCAAACGAGAACGAGTAGGTGAAGGAACAAGACAAAAGGGGATGATACATATTAATAAAATGGGGGAATTTTTTTTCTTAGTATTTCTTTTAAGACATTTTTATATTTCCTTTGGTAATATTTTACTTTTGCATAAGAAATTAAATAAATTTCATCTAATGTGTAACACCCCTTACTCGGATTCTATGCCGGAACCGGGCACGAGGCATTACGGGACTTGACTTGCTTGATCCTTCCACTTTGGGCTATAAAAATTATTTCCAATAAAAAAACTTCTCATTCACTATCGTAACGTCCCTATCATGGGTCTACGAGACCCTTTACACCCGCTCGGGATGTCGAGGAACCAACCCGAAACTTTTCAAACACTTAGAAAATTTTGACCTACCACAGGGTCACTGATCGCTGAAATCAGAGTTTTAAAAATTTATAAAGAGAATAACCGAACCTGGAAACTAACTCTAACAACGATTAAAGGCAAGTGTACCTATCGAACAGTAGTATAACTTAGGCAAGACTGGATTGTCGAACCCAAAGGAACTAAAAGTACTAATACTAACTTTCTTTTTATTATCTAGCCTAAAATAAAGTGAAGTTGCTTTAATATAAATTAACGACTACTAAGCTAAGACACAAAGACAAAAAGAACGAATTGGGGAAATAACTCTAGGAAGAACTCAGTTGACTCAGACGATACCCTCAGGAAGAATCCACCTAGATTTCACTTGTTATCAATCCCTGAACCATATGATTTATTTACTTAGTTTGATCCGTAAGACTCCCTAACGTATATTAAACCCTCTCTCGAGGCGAATAACGTCTAACCCTAGGTTAATTAGTGGAACTCTCATTCTCTTATAATAACCCCTTAGAATAGCAGTAAATCGATCTATAGACTCCCATATTAGGTTTCACCCTAATCTGGCAAAATCTCGTCACCCTATCTCTAGGCGTGCGATCAACTCCGCTTAATTATGCTAGATCTACTCTTAAGCAGGGTCTATTCCTCCTCCACCTAAGCACATCAGATTTGGATTAAGCACACATAATTAAGAACAACCTAAGTGTTTATCATATAATTCAGAAAATAATAACAGGATTCATCTAGGTTTCATCCCCTTCAGGTATCTGAAGGGTTTAGTTCATAACAAATAAAGAAAACATCTCAAGAGAAAAGATAACACAAAACATAAGAAATCCCTAAAACTCCCTGAAGGAATTGAAAGAGAAATCCGCCGTCTTGAGTAGAATTCTGGCTTCTTGGGATGGATCAACTGGCTAACTTCGAGCGATTCCCACAACTCTGACCTTTTCAGCTTGGCTTCTTGGCCTAGCTAACCGCCCCCCTTTTCAGCTGACACTTAGGGGGTTTATATAGGCTTTTGAAATAGGTTTCTTTTCCCCAAAGTATCCAAATTCGAATGAAATTGTTCTTTGCCACGACAGGGACACGGCCATGTCACACGCCTGTGTGACTCATCTTTAAACTGTGTTCGGATTTCTTAATCTAGGCACGGCCGTGTAAATCAGGGGTGAGGCCGTGTTCTAGATGCTCGACAAGGCACGGCCGTGTACTCTTTGGGCCAAGCTGTGTCGATTTCTTGATATGGCCCATTTACTTCGTTTTGGGCCCGTTTTATATTCTTTTCATCCTCGGGTGCTTTCCTGGGTATAAGACATGAAAAGAAAGGATTAAAAGCACCTTTTTACATAAATCAAGACTTAAATCATCCAAAAGCATGCTAAATGTGGGATTAAAATATGTTATAATTACGGTTTATCAGTCACATGCCCGTGTGAATAAGGGAACACGCACGTGTGACACATCACACACCCGTGTTCCATGCCCGTGTAGAATTAATTTCTTTTTGAACCTACAGGGGTTTTCACACTGCCGGACACATACCCGTGTGCTTGGCCCGTGTACTCCACATGGCCTAGACACACCCGTGTGTAAAAACATGGTATTCTGTTTGCGATGTTAGGAACCTCATAAGGGTCACACAGCCTAGGCACACGCCCGTGTGGCTAGCCCTGGTCGACACTGACTTACAATACTAACATACAGGGGACACACGACCTATCAACACACTCATGAGGCTGACCGTGTGTCACACACGGCCTAGACACACGCTCCTGCGTCTACCCGTGTGGACCAATTCAAGGCTAATTTCCAAGCCATTTAGTCACCCTCACTTGCATACATTCCTACACCGTCACATAAACTACATATCATCAATTATAACTCTTGAATCATCGCATTTAATCTATAAAATGAATTCTTCATCCCATACACGAGGGAGAACTATTTCTAATATAATTACAAACGACTTAAGCCAACATCTATGGCTATACACAACCAAACCATAACCTCTCTTAGGCCAACACATTTGGCTATCTCAACTATGATTTAATCAACTTTAAATATTACCCCTATACATGCCATAACTCATAAGGACTTGAAACCTCATACCAAGTGTCTGCTCGGTAGTGTGAAAACATCTCCGGCGGTCTCCAACACGAGCTAGTAAGCTAACCTATAAGAGATGAGAAAGGAAAAAGAGTAAGCAATAATGCTTAGTAAGTTCATATGCAAGTAATAATCAGCTATTAATATTCATATGATTATAATCAATCACAAGGTATTATAATGAGTTTTACTCTTAAACTCATGATTACCCATTCAATCATTCATGATTCTTACTCATTCCGTCTCTTACCACATTCTAACCATATCTCGAGCTTAAATTCTCGCATCCATTAACTTATACCCCTGCATTTAACGTCACATAGTTACATGATACAACACATCGTAACTTCTCAAAGTACCATTCATACTACCAGTCACTGGTGGTTTCGCACTTAGCCCACCATCAATCTCTAATAGGGTGGTATCGCACATAGCCCACCATTTGATACTAAACTCGATGGTATCACACACAGCCCATCGGTAACAAATAATATGGTGGTAATGCACACAGCCCACCATTAATGATATAGTTTATGGTATCGCACACAGCCCATCACTAACAATTAATAAGGTGGTATCGCACATAACCCACCGTTATTATACATTCATGGATAGTTATCCACATGCAATTCTCTATTTCAAATGTTCATCCGGGAACTTCCTCACACACTACCATTCTTACTTAGCTTTCTACGATAATCATTCCCATTCACACAATGCATTTAATAATTATAACTTATGCAACCAAGGTGCATCATTTACACATAACCCACTATGGGTTCATCATATACTGAATTCATCTCAATTCAGTTCTAACACATACCTGTACCTCTCGTGGTACAACCACATCTCATTTTCAACATACTTGTTGAATCATTCAAATTGTTAAATAACACCCTTGAGTCCCATACACATAATGTTACATTGACATCATACCCCCGATAGGGTCCTACATGAATCAACATATCGATGCCATGTCCCCGACATGGTCTTATACAAGGTCCCACACACCGAGGCCATATTCTAAATATGGTCTTACACGGGACCTTAATTACCATCGTATCATGCTATTTGCATTTCCACTATTCATAGTTTAAATAAAGACTTTCATTTCTTGACATCCCATCAAAATGTATTTAACGTATACATGGAGGCAATAAACAATTTATACAACATCTAAATATTAAAAATGCTTCACTTAGAGTTGTACAATTTAACACATGAACTTACCTCGATACCGGAAAGGGTAGAAAGGGACATTTTTGCCCACATTTCTCTTTTCTCCCATTCTAGGTCCGAATCTCGTTTTCTTTGATCTAGAACAATAAAATTTACTCTTTTAATCACCACACTAATCATAATACCTCATTATCTACACTTAGGCAAAAATGACTATTTTGCCCTTACACTTTGGCAAAATTACGATTTTGCCCTTAGGCTCGTAAATCATTTTTCATCACATTTTCTTGTTAAACAAGCCTAGCTGAACATTTAATCCTCTTGCAACTACTCACAATTCCAACTATTTCATGCCTTAAGGAACAAACTACAACTTTTGCATTTTAGTCCTAATTAGGTGTTTTCATGACAACACCTTTCACAAAAGTTGTTTCTCATCTCCCTAACATTCATTTTCTTCCATAAAAATGCAGCAACCAACTTAAAAGCTCACATGGAAAATCCCTAAACTTTTTACCATAATGCAAAATAGTCCCCTCTTTAGAAAGCTTAAGCTTTAAGGGTCTCAAAAGTACAATTATCTTCAAGAAATACCATCAAAGTCACTTACTTGAGTGGAGAAAAGCTTGCTGAAATTTTGAGCTTTCAAACACCCCTTGTTTGTGAAAATTTCGGTGGAGAAGAAGAGAGGAAATATGACATCTTTTCTCTTTCTTTATTTTATTATAAAACATCAATTTAATCCACCAAACTTACCAACTTTGACCAAAAATTAAATATTCTTGTCCCCCTTGTCTACATGGCCGGCCAACACATTCTAGATGGTCAAATTTCCCTTTAAAGACCTCCAATTAACATTTCATGGCTATTTGGTACCTTTAGCCTATAGAATGGAACTTTCGCACTTTATGTGATTTAGTCCTTTTTCGCGATTAAGTATGAAATCGTTAAAATTAAAGCACCAAAATTTCCATGCATCCTTATAAACATGTTATAACACATAAAATAACATGAAAATAATTTTATCTAACCTCGGGTTAGTCATCCTGAGATCACTGTTCCAACTAGCCCCTAAATCGGGCTGTTACATAATGAATAAATTAAGCCGGTGCCTTTACATTATTGTTGTTTTGTAGTAAAGAGAAAAGTAGTGTGGTAATGTGAATGTACATGTTTAGGATTGGAGTTTTCAAGGAAAGACTTGGTACTTAAGCAGTCATCATGACTCACCTCTTTTTCCTGGGATCCTACCTGGTGTACAGTTCACATTCACTACTTTGTATTTTGCAATGAGGACATTGCTTCTTTTTAAAGGGGGTAGAGCCATCTTGCATGATTTTTTTTTTTAATTTTCACACATAAGTATGTTGAAATAAATTAATGCTCAAAGAAAATTTTTGTTAATAAGTTAGCTCGAATGAAAGTATAATTTTTTATTCTATTCAAGTTTTTTTGAAATTATGTTAGCTTAATCATGATATGATTGTTTTTTCTAAGTCTTATGTAGTTTTAGCCATGAAAATTTACTTTTTCCTTAGAATTAGGCATGCATGAAGGTTTAAGTCTTTAGAATTGTCTTAGTAACTTTCTTGAGGTGAAATCCTAGTAGGCATAAGAATCTAAAAATGATATAAGCATACTTTGTTTGGATCATTTGAGCCTTTCAAGCCTACCATATTTAAAATTAACCCCTGAAACCTTATTTTGAGCTGTATGGCCTACTTTATTTGATTTACCTATATCATAAGCCATCTTGCCTTCTTTTCATAAATTTTACATTATCTTTGCACCAATTTTAAATTTACTTGCTTTGGTGAAAAAGAAATCTTATGAGAGAAGTCAGAAGAAGGTATCATGAAAAAAAAGAGGTATGATCAAATACCGAGAAGTATCATTGAGCATGAGTTCAAAATTAAGTTTGGGGGTGTTAACCCAATTAGTAAGGAAGATTGAGCACAAAAGATCCAAGGTAAGTTTAAGGTTATTTAGCTCAAAAATCACTTCTCTTTATCCCTACCTTGAGCCTAGCCCCATTACAATCCTACGAAAGACCTATTGATTTTGATAATTATGCCGACTACATTCCTGGAGAGAAATTACTAAGTCAACATATGAATACCATTATTAAACCTTAGGATTGTCTTGCTTAATTAAAATAAGGAAGAATAATTGAATGGTAGGATTTACATATGGCTCAGAAAAACATGCGAATTATGATTATTGTTAACATCTTCTTTTACTTGATATAGAATTTTGAAATTATTTTTACATGCGATCAACTTATTTGCAAGAAGAGTTTGTGGGCATAAATTTGTTAATGCATAATTATGTGAGGAATTGATTCTGCTTAAATATTGTGCAAGATTGCCTTGTTGAAATTTTTGGTTTGCATGTAACATTACTCGGTACGAGCAATGGACTAAGTTTGGGGTGTGATAACTCTAAATTATATAAATTTTTAGAGCATCTTTTTACTTGGAATTTATGCAGATCCGAAGTATTTTGATAATTAATTGTGTATTTTTAGTACATATTAAGAAATTTGGCACAATTAAATCAAGATTATAATTTTTGAGTAATTTTGTGCTAAATTCACATAATTCTACTATATATTGCTGCATTTTGAAATTTTCATAATGTGTGTTATAATTGCTACAACTTGGCACACTGAATTGTTCCATGTTTGAAGCCAGTATGGATGATACATGCACATGAGCTAATATCAATCAGCATGGGACGGCAAGCTAAGGCATTGGACTTAATAAAATTATTTTCAACCCAGCTTGGAAGTAGGTTGCTGAAAAGAACAAGTCTACCCTCTACATTGGAGCCCAAACCGTCCATTAAAAGGAAAAGAAGCCCAAATTCTGCAATGACTTGGTAGAGCAGTGGAACCAACTTTGGAACAATTAAGTAAGGGTCCTTATATGTGTAAAAAAAAATCACAAATCAGCCCCAATCAAACCTCATACTTGCCGTCCAACCCATGCCTTAAATCAAGCAAAAATCAAGCTTGGATCATGAAAAAAATCAACCCTTTGTTCCATGAAATATGGTCGGCCATGCATGAGAGGTTTCTAGGGGATGTTCATGCTATTTTTAGCAAACTCCCAAGCCTTCCCTCATGTATAAATACCACCTCCATTCACCTTTTAAATAACTCATCAATCATTCATTCTCTTCTCTCCGGCTCCTAGCCTTCCATTTCCCTTCATTTTCCCATCCTCTCTTTGAGAGTTCCCTTAGCAAGCAGTTCTTGAGAGAAAAGCTCTCTTGGTCGGTCACCTTGAGGAGTAATTTGCATTGGAGCAATGACGGAAATTGGAGGAAGCCACCACGGATAGTTCTCGGGAAATCACCGAATTCATCTCAGAGTTTCTTCTTCCTTTCTCTTTTAATTGTTCATAGTTTATAAACACGATTGCAAATTATTTGATTGATTTTTCATTAATATTAATGACTTAAATTTGTTTTAGCTAGGATGGTTACAATGCCTTGATTTGATTCATTCAATTCATGTTTATATTGTTCCGTGCCTCAATTGTTTATGCTTTCAATTAAAATCATTCATGTTGTTCATGTATTAAAATATGTTTGATTGCATTAGAATTAATCACTTAATTTGACCCAGATGGTGATTAATGGACATAATAATTGAAAGATGTATGCTTAATTTATATCTGATCATGAATAAATTAAAAGTTTATAAATAATTTAGAAAGAACACCATTACCTTGCATAACTTTAGATTTATGTAATTAAATTGTTTCAAACCTAACCCGCCACTATTACTTTATATAAATTCTAAGGAATCCTTAGTTAAATGTTGACATAGAAATATGCATGTTTTTCTAAATGATAAATCTAAGATCTCGAAAGAGCTATGATTTTATATTCCAAGTTCATAAATGATCGAGTTGCCGTGAAATTTTTCCGGAACATTGTTAAACATGATAATGAATGAATTAAATTAAGAGTTGTAATTGTTCTAGCTTGTTCATGTTATTGTTATCAAATCTTGTTAATTGTTGTTAAACTATTTCATTGCATTTATTTCATCTCATTTGCATATGAGTTGTTCATCAACTTCAAATATTTTATTTTCATAACCAATTTGTAAAACATTAATTTTACAATTGTTGGTTAATGGATACTCCCTGTGGAGATGATACAATTTTTATTCACTTATTATTTGATAATAACTGTATATACTTGCACATTCCGTCGCGAACCACTAAAATGACATTATCTTCTACCATCCTCTCTCTATGGAGTAGATGATGGTCACGATACACTAAATAGTTTTTGACACCGAACCTTACCGCCATTTGTATAACCGAAAGACAAACTCACTGGTAACCTTATAATACAACTAAACCTCAAATTCAATTATTTACTGTGAGTTGAAAGTGAATTTTTAAACACCGATTAAAAAATAATATATGTGTATATATATATATAAAGTGAAAAACCAGATTAAGTTATAATTAGTAACAGATAAAATAATTGGAATTCGACTCTAGGAAGCTAAGCTTGAATTTTTCTTATTCTTTTCTTCATCCGCAAGAAGGGTAGCAGATCAATGACCCATCATTTTCTTAATCTGTATTGCAAGCAATAATGTTCATAGGAGGCAGCGCTCTCTCGTTCATAAACCATCAGGTAATGTTCAAAAACATATGTTTCATTGATCATTGAATACTCATTGTGCTGAAAGATTTACTTGTGATTTTGCTCGATGCTTAAAACTGATTGGAAATTTGTTGAATAATTGTAGAATTAATTCAATAAGAAAAAGAAAAAAGAGAGGAACGCGCAATCTATGGCAGTTTCGGTGTTCAGTGTTATCAGAAAGATTGAAGACTTACTAATGGAAGAACCGGAAGTCTTGAAGGGAATAAGAGAGGATTTTGATCGGATGGGAAGAGCTCTCAGGTTAATGAAGAGCTTTTTAATACGTATTGATTTAAGAAATAAGTTCACCATAAGATTCTGGCTTGCAGAAATCAAAGATGTGGTCTATGATGCTGAGGATGTCATTCATACTTTTCTTCGCAAAACTACTGTTTGTTTTCTGGAAGAAAGACGGATAATTCGAAAAACCAAGTCAAAGATATCGGAAATCATAGACAAAATCACTTACTTGACTAGAAAATTGGAAGGAATTGGCGTAGAAGAGTCCATAGGTGGAGAAAGCTTACATCAGAGGCAACAATTAAGTCACTATTACCAATACCATCCAATTGTTGGGATGGATCGCCAAACAGATCATTTAGTTTCCACTCTGTTGCAAGACTATAGAGTCATTTCGATTTGTGGAATGGTTGGTTCGGGAAAAACCACCCTTGCTAAGGCAGTGTACAATCACGAGCGAGTAAGGAATAATTTCGTCGGTCATGCTTGGGTTTATGTTTCTTATCCATGGAAAAGGAACAAAATCTGGGAAGACATTTTTTATGGGCTTGGTATTTTTGGTGGGAAAGATAGCAAGTACAGTGACGAAGAGTTAGCAAAGAAGTTGTACAAATTCTTGGAAGACAATAAATGTATAGTTCTTGATGATATCAGGACTGTTGAGGTTTGGGATAGTATAAAACCTGCATTTCCAATCAATTGTGAGACACAAAGTCTTAGCAAGATATTGATCACTTCCAGCAACCGGCAGCTATCTGCTTATCCAGCTCTAGGAGGATATCTGTATGAAATGCAGGGGTTATCAGAAGAGCAGAGCTTCAATGTTCTTCGTAATATTGCATTTTCTGAAACAGATTTTGGAGGTATTACATAATGATCTTAATTACTCAATTTTCAAGTTTTAAACTAATACAACATCTTGCTATATAAGTATACTCAATACTTCACATCTTTGTCCAAATATATGCCGACACAAATGTCAAAACTACTTGAAAAAAAAACTGAGAGTATGAAAAACATAGTCATGGACTAGCTTCTTTGAAATATATATTGTTTGCGGGTTTATGAAGTAGCATGAGAGTTTTGTTCAGTATTTGAAGAAAGTATAAATTTTTTAACCATACTAGAAGTCATGTTTGATTAGACTTTGTTGAGGGTTCGGGTCTTTTATTGGGAGAAGTATTTGAAGTGTCGTCTATTGAGCAGCGGATCGGACCCTTAAACAATGGAAGTATTGTTCCCGAGGTATTTATGCTCAGTTTTAGTCTTAGGTTTTGTCTTCTTGCTTCAGGAGAGCCCAAAAAGATTCACGGGGTTTGGCGGAGATCTAATCCACCAAAGAAATGTTTTTAGCATTTTGGCTTTGGTAGGGTTCAAACTCATGCCTTTAAAGGGTCTTAGTCGGTAAAAACACAACCAATTTCCTTTGTGAACTAAGTGTTTTCACCAAACTCCGTAAACCCCTTTGTGCTCTCTTCAAAGTATGAAGACAAAACTCGAGTCTAAAATCGAGCATAGACAACCCAGGCACAAGACCTCTGTTGTTTGAAGGCTCGATCGGTTGCTTCGAGGATGATACTTCAAAGACTTCTAATAAGAGAGTCGACACCCCTCAACAAAAAGCCTTTAAAGTGTTGTTTGTCGAGCAGCCGCTTAGACTCTCAAATAGTAGAGGTATTGCGCCCTGGGCTTCTTACCCAGTAAGACCATTTAAGGGCACGGTTTCGAACGCCACCTAAGGCCAAAATGCTAAAAACATTTTCTTGGTGGATTAAGCGATCCCGTCAAATTCCGTGAATTCTTTTGGGCTTTGCTCGGTGTAAGGAGACAAAACTCAAGGCTAAAATCGAGCATAGACACTTCGAGTATTATATCTCAACTGTTTGAAGGTTTGGTCAATTACTTGATGAACAACACTTCAAAGACTTCTCCTATAAAAGTGTGTACGGTCGACAAATTTAACATGGTTGTACTCCTTAGAAGAGTTTATTTTTTATTTGGATCTATTCAATTCTTTGAACTTAATCTTCTTTTGTAGCAAAAGAAAAAGAAAATGTCGCAAGCGCATACCAAGCTTATTCCTAGATTCTTAAATCACTTGCACGAAACCGTTTTAAATAAAGCAAAAGTAGAGTCTTGTTAACGTTACATATATGTTTTCGCATGAGATAAGGCAGTCTTTCTGTATAGGGCTTCAAGCGTTAATTTTGGTTCTTAATGATGATTTCATTATTGTTGTTTTTGGAAACCTTGCAGAGCAGTATTCAGCAAAGAACAAATTAGCGGCAGAGATACTTAGATATTGTCGCGGGTTGCCATCGGCCATTGTGGTGATCGGAGGAATGTTAGCTACAAAAAGATCAATAGAAGAATGGGAAATGTTGCTTAATCATGTGAAATCCAACTTATCAAGTATATTATTTTTACCGGCTATATTGGCTTTGGCTTATGATGATTTGCCATACCACTTAAAGCCATGTTTCTTGTACTTGAGTCAGTTTCCAGAGGGTTACATGATATCGATCGGCAAATTGATTCAACTATGGGTTGCAGAAGGCATTTTGAGTAATGATAAAGGGGAATCAATCGAAGATATTGCAGAATCCAACATAATAGAGCTTGCCAAAAGATGCATGGTTCAAGTGAGAGAAGGAGAGGTAAACATGAAATTTAAAACATGTTACCTACATGATGTCTACAGAGATTTATGCTTGTCAAAGGCTAGTCAAGAAGAGTTCGCGTTTATTCCTGAAAAACCTTTTTCCCTTCCATACATGATTTCTCGTAGAGTTCGGAGAGTTGCTATGCATGAATATATTCCTATACAGTCCTTGAGAAATCTCAAGCTCATGTCTCTACTGTTCTTCAATGAGCTTTATCCAGAAGAATCGTCTATCAGTAGTTCTCTAAAGGAAACCGCTGAAATTTACTTAAGGGAAGATAAGAGATGGATCTCAATGCTTTGGATATTGTTTAAACTTATGTGGAGATTTCGAAGGATATTGAATTATCTTTTCAATAACTTCAAGTTGCTTAGAATCCTTGATCTCGAAGGGGCTGAAATTTATATGGAAGGGGAGTTTCTCAGGGATATTGGTAAGCTCATCAGGTTGAGATACTTAAGTCTAAAGGGAACTACAAGCTTCTCGAAGCTATCGCAGAGTATAGGCAATTTGAAGAGGTTGCAGACATTGGATTTAAGAATGAATGAAGAGTTTCCGGTCCAAATACCAAATGTGATCTGCAAGATGGAAATGTTAATGTATTTATATCTGCCAATGGTGTGTGATAGGAAAACCAAACTGAGGTTGAATACTTTGAGAAAGTTAAGGACTCTTGTGAACTTCAACTCCAAGAATTTTTATGTAGAAGATCTTGGTTGCATGACAAATCTCATGGAGTTAGGCATAACAAGGTTTTTTTGTAGAGATGATTGCGAGGTGAACTTGGGTTCCAATCCCCCGGTCATCATTGCAAGTGAACATTTTCGATCCTTGTCTGTTTCTCGTCCCGAAAACATCGATTTCAATCTTTTGGCATACCTAATTTCGACCTGTGTTCATATATCTGAGTTGAGTTTAACTTGTTCCATAGGTGAGTCCTTACCAGAATACCAATTTCCGTACCAAATCACTTTCATGTCCTTGAGTGAGACCGAGCTTAGTACAGATCCAATGCCAACTCTAGGGAAACTACCCAACTTAAAGATTCTTAAACTGCAAAAGGCATTCATTGGAGAGGAATTTCACTGTTCTACAGAAGGTTTTCCTGAACTATACTCCCTGAAACTTAGTTCCATTTCTACGGTAAAACGCTGGATCGTTGATAAATCTAGCATGCCTAAACTTCGTCATTTGGAGATCACCGATTGCAAAAGCTTAGAGATGTTACCAGTTGGATTGATGTTCATTACAACACTTGAAGAACTCAAGATTGAACTGATGCCAAAAGCTTTCAAGGATAGATTGTGTGAAGGAGACGAGTTCAACAAAATCAAACATGTAGTCATCTTTCAAAACTGTTACTTGAAAATATAATCCTGAACAGGTAAGTTCTTTAATTTCACGTTATCTTTGAGAAACAACCATATATTTACGGAAGATATAATGATTTATATAGCCCTTTTAACATTTTTTTTACTTGTTTTAGCTTTTGAATTTGTGATGTTTGTCAAATTACATTGATATTGTGATATATAAGTAGATGTCATGTCAATAAAGTTAACAAAAAGTTTTCTATCCATTTTAGGGTAATTGACAAACAATGTAAGTTCAATACTAACAATTAATTAAGGACTAAAATGATTTTTTTTTAAGTTAGAGGACCAAATAATTGATTATGCATTTATAAAATTGTTGTGAAGACAGTAATTGGTTTCTGTTGAAGTTGGCTTCCATGCAGACCATGAAGCAAACCAAGCTGTCTGAGCCATGCAAGTTGCAGCGGAAGCTTATGCTGCTGTTTTGTTACTTTCAAGTGGATGTTTTGTTACTTAGTTAGATATTAACTAAGTTGTTGATATGCTTGATGTAATTAGGTGCTGATAGGTTGATAAATCAGCTTTATTAGATATTAACTAAGTTGTTGATATGCTTGATGTAACTAGGTGCTGATAGGTTGATAAATCAGCTTTACCAAGTGTACAAGTTATATTTATCAAGTTTCTAAGCTACTTAGTGGAGTTATATTTTCATATTTTGACCAGCTGATTGCTTGGTATATGTAATGGCATTGTGCCTTCATTCAAGTGTAATGAAAACTTTCACAAAGTTCTTCTTCATATAGTCTATACTTGAGCATTTTTTTTGTTCACAAAACTTTAGCCGATTTTCTTGTTTGATCCGCAAGATATCGATGCTTCTTGCTTAAGTTTCTGTCAAAATTTCTCATTCTGTTTTCTTAGTTCCAACAATTGGTATCAAGAGCTAATTTCTTAGTGGACCTTTCTCTTTTTAATCTTCAAAAACAATGTCTTCATGTAGTTTCTCTCTAGCTCTACCACCAGTGTTCAATGATGAAGGCTACCACATCTGGGTAGTGAAAATGAAGACCTACCTACAGGCATTTGACTTGTGGGAGGTTGTCAATGCTGATGTTGAACCACCACCCTTGAGAGCTAGTCCCATTGTACCTCAGATCAGACAGCACTCTGATGACAGAGCCAAGGGATTCAAGGCAATGTCTTGTATTCAAAACAGTGTGTCAGACTTGATTTTCACAAGGATTATGGCTTGTGAGTCTCCAAAACAGGCTTGGGACAGGCTTTAGGAGGAGTTTCAAGGAACTGAAAGAACAAGACAACAACAACTCTTGAATTTGAGAAGGGACTTTGAAAATTTGAAGATGAAGGAAGCAGAAACAATTAAACAATACTCAAACAGGATCATCCCTATTTTGAATGGCATTAGATTGCTTGGGGACCAGTTCAGTGAAGCTAGAATAGTGGAAAAGGTTATTTCAACCTTACCTAAAATATATGAAGCCAAAATCTCCTCCCTTAAAGACTCAAGAGATCTGTCAAGCATCTCTTTGATGAAGCTAATCAATGCCCTTTTATGCTCAGGAACAAAGAAGAGCTAGCAGACAGGAAGAGTATCAAGAAGGTGCCCTCCAAGCCAAGAGCAGACCAACCTCGAGCTCCTCTGGCTATAAAGGGAAGAAGACTTGGTCAGACAAGCCTAGAAGAGATAAAGCAAGAATAAGATATCCACCTTGCTCACATTGTAGAAGACTTAGCCATCTTGAAGCAAACTGCTGGTTCAGACCTGATGTGTAGTGCAAAATTTGCAAACAGATGGGCCACGTTGAGAAAGTGTGCAAAAACAAGGGCAAGCAGAAGCAAAACTAGCCTCAACAGCCTAAAGCTGAAGCTCAAGTGGCAGAAAAAGGTTGTGATGAAGAAGAACAAGTCTTTGTTGTCTCCTGCTCAGCCACCAGAAGAAAAACCACAGGCTGATTAACAATGGTTGCACAAACCACATGACACCAGATGATACAATTTTCAAAATTATTGATAGATCCTTCAATACAAGAGTAAAAGTGGGTAATGGAAATTACATTAAAGTAGAAGGCAAGGGAGATGTTCTGATTGACACTCCTACAAGTACCAAACTTGTTTCTAATGTCCTGTTAGTACTTGAAATTTATAGAAATCTACTTAGTATAGCTCACCTGTTTGAAAAGGGTTACTCTGTAGTTTTTAAAGACAAATAATGTCTGATTAATGATCCAAGTGGATCCAAGCTCATGTCAGTAACCATGACTAACATAAGCTTTGTTTTTTATTGGAGTAAGAACTCAGTTTGTGCTACACAACTGCTTTAGATGAATCTAAGCCGTGGCATAAGAGATTGGGCCATGTCAACTACAAGTGTTTAGTTCAGTTGACCAAAAGAGACTTGGTTGAAAATTGCATAATATTAGTCAAAAAGGAGGATGTTTGTGAAGTTTGTCAGCTAGGAAAGCAAGCCAAACTACCATTTCTGTAATATCCTAAAATAGGGGCTATGCATTGGTGAATAATTCATGAGTTAGTAGGCTTTAAGAGTGGTTTGGATGTGTTTTAGGGGTTCTTAAAACTCTAGGACAAAAAGGGAAGCTTTGGAAAATTTTTGGATTTTAAGTGTTAAAAGGGGAAACTGGGCAAGGAGGCCTTAAAGTAAATTTTGTGGAGGTTAGGACACAAGAAATCAATTGGCAAAGTGGCTGGGGGCGCTAAGGTGCAAGGAGGCTTCAGGAGGGAAGAGGGTCGAGTCTTGAGGGCAGCATGGGAGTGTTTTATTTTGTGTCAAGCAGGGAAGTTGGACTGAAGACGGCTTTAAGGAAATATGCAGTGGTTTTTGGACACAAGGAGTGCCTTGGTAAAGTGGCTGTGATGCGCCACTTAAGGGCCTAGAATGACGCCTGGACAAGGGCCTTGGTTCGAATCCCGTTGGCGGCATGGGCGTGTTTTTATTTTGCTTTGGCGTTAAGGCAAAGGGGAGCTGGGGAAAGAGGTCTTAAAAGAAGTTTTGGGTGACTCATATCACAAAAAAACGCCTTGGCAGAGTGGCCTGGGGCGTTAACTGCAAGCTTGCTCCAGTAGGTCTTGGGTTCGAGGTTGGTGAGCAGCAAGGAGTGAGATTTCATTTTTTTTTTTTTGGCTTTTGGCGCCAAGAGAGAAGGAACTAATGGACGGCAATTGGAATTCTAATTGAGTAAGGATTAAGCTGGATTTTATTTTTTTAATTTCGGCTAGATAAGTAGTAGATAATTGTTAATTTATTTTTATTTAAATTATTCTTTTATAGGTAGATAAGAGATGATTTAGGAGTTTGATAAGGGATTAATGATGGATAATTTTTATTTTATTAAGGTGATAAAGGTGGATTTATTTTAAGTTGGTAGATAATAGATAATTGTAGTTTTATTTATTTATTTTAATATAGGATAATTATGGTTTTATTTAGATTAAATGAGATTTTATTATATTTTATTTTATTTTAGATAGATAGATAAAAGATAATGTGATGGTTTATTTTATTTTAAATAGGTAGGATAATTGTGGATTAATTATTTTTGTGCAAGATAAAGAAGAGATGAATATGGATTTATTTTAATTATCTTGAATAAGTGATCAAGAGGTAAAATAGGAGATGGATTTGGAGTTTGATAAGAACAAGGATGTAGTAGCCGAATTCTTTATAAGGGGGAGTAATCATCCTTCATATCTTTTTCTTCTTTAACTTCTTTGTGCCGAAATTTAGTCTCTCCTAGTCTTCTTTTCTTTTTATTTTCTTTCAACCCCAAATCCTTTCATTTTAATTCTTGAATAGCCGACTACCCCATCTTCTTTTGAAAGCCATAGCCGAATATCAAGTACCCTTATTCCTATTCTTTTGTCGCAAGTCTCAAAAGCCGAAGATCAAGCGTTTTCTCTCTTTTTTTGAATACACTCTCTCTTGCACTTCAAACGGGTGATTGCGCAAGGGTTTCGACAGGAATAAGTGGTGATTCGGGAAATAGGTAAGCTTGGTAAGTGACTTGTGATATTCGGCCATAGGCCACATTAAGAGTTCCAAGTGATGACCGATTGTGTATTATGGTTCTTAGGAGTAAATCGACAGGAGTTAAGAGAAGTCTTCGGGATTCTGATCCATCTCTGGTAAGGTTGATAAGTTGTAGTTTATTCGATTAAGATTTAGTGCATTATCGTTTAATCAGGTTTTGATTAGATATCATTAATGGATGCGAATACCAGTCAATGAGGCCAAGGGGTAGTTCCTATCCCCAAGTTTAAGAAGAGATCTATTTCTGCAGTTCGGGATTGGCCACCGAGGTGTGGACCAGCGTCAGAACAAGAAAGTAGGCAGATAGCCGTAGTCTCGCTTAGTGATAGCGTCAGTATCGAAAGCGTAGTTCTCCAAGTTATAAGGTGTGTAGTTAGCCTACTGTTTTCCGGGTTTATGTTATGTATGTGATATGTGTATGTGCTATGAATGTGCTAACTAGTGCAGCGGAAATATGTGATATGGATACCCTCATAGGGTATGTCGATAACTCGGTAAGTATCCAAATCTGATGAATGTGGTTATTGATATTAATATGTGATAATATGCTAAATAACATGTACATGCATTATTATCATGGCATTATTTTATGATTGCATGTGCATGGGTGGAATATGAAAGAAGGACAGGGTGTACTTCGAGTACGTGGTTTGATGAATGGCTCTGTGCCTCATCGTGATTGATATAGGCTATGTGCCATATCGTGGTTACTGATGGCTTTGTGCTCATCGTGGTTTTGATGTTAGCTTCGGCTACATCGTGGATTGACGTTGACTGAGGTCACGTTGTGGATTATTTGTGATTAAGTTCGCGTGGATGGCATTTGTTGCCTTATTGGAGTAAAAAGGAGAGGGTGATTTAATAATCCCCTGGTGTGTGGTAGGCTGGATAAGGGGGTGTGTAGAGGATGGACCCTAGGCTGGGTTGGGTTTCATAATTGCATAACATGTGATATGAATAATTGTGGAAATGGGCCAAGCCCAGTATGATATGTGGATTAATGTGGTAATGGGCCAAGCTCAGTATGTGGAAACATGTGGTTAATACACTGTTATAAGAATGTGATATGGTTATGGGCCAAGCCCAATATGTGAACTCTATTAATATGAATGTGGGCCAAGCCCAATAAGTGAAAGCATGTGATATTAAATTGCATTAATATCTGTTATATGGGTCATTATATGGTTTGACATGTGGGTGGAATTCAGTAGAATAATTACACACTGAGTCTGTATGACTCACCCAAATATTTACCAACATCGCAGGTGATCGTGAAATTGGACCGGGTTGGAGTGGATACAAGGGTGGCCATGCAGAAGTAGATTTTCATGCAGAAGGATATTTTTAATTAATTAAGTATTTATATTTTCAGTATTTTGATTATTCAATTATTGTAATAAGGCCCCTAAAAGTATTTAAAGTTTGTCTAAGTGTTTTTCATTAAGTTTAATATTTTGGTTTATTATGGATTGACAATTGAAATATCATTTGCAAACGATTTTATTTAAATCTATATATATAATAAAGTTTTAATCCGGATATTTTTATAACAATTTAATTTTTACTTAGAATGTTTTAAATTACGAAATTGTTTTATTAAAGGCAACAAATCATGAACGGTTTTCACTTTTAAGTAAGAACCTTTTTAAACGTTTTCCGCAGTGGCATTTCAAATTCGGTCGTAATGAATGGGCCGGGTTGGGGTGTTACAATTTCCTTTGGACAAGGCCTGGAGAGCCTCTGAAAAGTTGCAGCTAGTTCACACTGATGTGTGTGGCCATATGCAAACACAGCCCTTGAATGGTAGCAGGTACTTCATTCTTTTCATTGATGATTACTCAAGGTTCTCCTAGATTTAATTTTAAAGCTCAAGTTAGAAATGGCTTTAGTGTTTTGTAAATTCAAGGCTGCAGTAGAAATAGAATCAGGTTGCAAGATCAAGACACTAAGGTCAGAAAATGGCATAAAGTACACTTCAACAAAGTTTCAAAGCTTTTGTGATGAAACAAGCATTAAACACCAGCTCACCAACACCTGCACACCTCAGCAGAATGGTGTCAGTGACAGAATGAATAGAAGCTTGATGGATATGGTCAGATACTTGATGTTTGAAAGGAATTTGCCTAAAAAATTTTGGGCTGGGGCAGTTACCACTGCAATATATCTTCAAAACAAGCTACCAACTAAAGCACTGTTTGAAAAAACACCATTTGAAGCTTGGTTTGGGTTCAAGCCATCACTTGCTTACTTGAGGGTGTTTGGATGCATATGTTATGCACATATTTCTGCAGTCATAAGGGACAAGTTGGCCAAGAAGGCTCGGCCAGTGTCAAGAAAGGCTATAGGATTCTAGATCCTACAACCAACAAAGTCTTTGTGAGCAAAGATGTTGTATTTGATGAAAAGTCAAGCTAGAACTAGGATAAAAGTGAACCAGAAGCTACTGCTAAAGATCTTGTAACAGATCAGGTTGAAGTCAATCAAAATGATCCTGAAATAGACATTAATCATGAGCCAGTTAGGGAGACCAGACCATTAACTGATATATATAAGAAGGTTGTGTGGCTACTGTTGAACCAACTTGTTTTAAAGAAGCTCAAACTCAGCATGGATTGAGGCAAGCCATGATGGATGAGATGACCATGATTCAGAAAAATCAAACCTAGAAATTAGTTGCAAAACCAGCTCACAAGAAGGTTATAGGAGTAAAATGGGTGTTTCGAGCCAAACACAATGCTGATGGAAGTTTGAACAAACTAAAAGCAAGGCTGGTTGTGAAGGGGTTTAGTTAGAAATATGGGATTGACTATCTTGAAACATTTGCACTAGTGGCAAGGCTTGATACAATCAGACTACTGGTTGCTTTGGTTGCACAAAGGTACTAGAAAATACATCAACTTGATGTAAAATTTGCCTTCCTTAATGACTTTCTTGATGAGGAGATCTATGTTGAATAGCCTGAGGGTTTCAAAGTTACTAGTGAAGAAAACAGTGTTTACAAGCTAAGAAAAGCCTTGTATGGCTTAAAACAGGCACCAAGGGCCTGGTATGACATAATAGACACCTACCTAGCAAGCTTGGGGTTTGAGAGAAGAATTAATGAGCCAACATTGTATGTAAAAAGGGAAGGTGATGAAATGTTGCTCATAGTCTCCTTATATGTGGATGACTTGCTGGTAACAGGACGAAACAATACCATGCTAACTGACTTCAAAGGTAAGATGGAAAGCATGTTCGAAATGTCAAACTTGGGAGAAATGTCATACTTCATTGGCATGGACAGCAAAGGATTTTCTTAAGCCAAAAGGCATTTGCCTTAAAAATTCTAAACAAGTTCTCCATGTTAAATTGTAAAGCAACCAGCACACCAGTTGCTATTGAAGAAAATTTGACAAGCTAGGGTGATTTTGAGAAGGTACCTGAGTTAACATACAGAAGCTTAGTTGGATGCCTGCTGTACTTGACAGCCACAAGACCAGACATAATGTTTGCAGTCAGCCTCCTATCCAAGTTTATGCATTGTTGTAATGTGAACCATTTTCAGGCTGGTAAGAGAGTTCTCAGGTACATCAAAGGTACTCTGAGCTTTGGAATGATGTTTACCAAGGTTGACAGCATGAAACTCATTGGTTTTGCTAACAGTGATTGGGGAGGATCAATAGATGATATGAAAAGCACTTCAGGGTATCTGTTTACCCTTGGTTCAGCTATTTTTTGTTGGAGTTCAAAGAAGCAAACTATTGTTGCTCAATCAACAGCTGAGGCAGAGTATGTGGCAGCTGCATGAGCTGTTAACCAAGCAATTTGGTTGAGGAAAATCATGGCAGACTTGAATTTACACCAAAAAGAAGCAACAAAGATCAGATGTGATAACCAATCTGCTGTTGCGATTGCAAAGAATCTAGTGTTTCATGGGAAAACAAAGCATTTTAAGATAAAGTTTCCTTTTGTTAGGGAAATGGAGCAACCTCAAGAAATCAAACTAGTTCATTACAGTTCTAAAGATCAGCTAGCTGATATCTTGACAAAGCCTCTTTGTGTTTCAAGATTCAAGGATTTGAGAGCCAATTTGGGAGTTTTTAGCATGCAAGCTAAGGAGGAGTGTTGAAGTTGACTTCCATGCAGACCATGAAGCAGACCAAGCTATCCGACATACAAGTTGTAGCTAAAGCTTATGTTGTTGTGTTGTTACTTTCAAGTGGATGTTTTGTTACTTAGTTAGATATAAACTAAGTTGTTTATATGCCTGATGTAATTAGGTGCTGATAGATTGATAAATCAGCTTTACCAAGTGTTCAAGTTATGTTTATCAAGTTTCTAGGCTACTTAGTGGAGTTAGGTATGTGTTTAGGTAACATTTTCATATTTTGACCAGCTGGTTGCTTGGTATATGTAATGGCATTGTGCCTTCATTCAAGTGTAATGAAATCTTTTACAAAGTTCTTCATTTGGTCTTTACAAGCATTTTTTTTGTTCACAAAACTTTAGCCGATTTTCTTGTTTGATCAACAAGATATTGATGCTTCTTTCTGTCAAAATTTCTCATTCTGTTTTCTTAGTTCCAACAGTTTCCTTCTCAATTGTTGCTTTCTTCTGAAACACATTTCTCATGAAAGGATTCATATCACAAAGTTTAAGTATAAAATCAACTAATTTCTATAAAGAAATTGTTTTTGAAACACTGGTAATTGAATAAAGGTTAAAATGTACCTATAACCCCTATACATTTTGCAAATTAGGAATTTAGTTCTTATACTTGTATTTCTAGGAATTTAGTCCTTTTATTTCTCGGATTTTAAATTTAGGTCTAACTGTTAACACTATTTTTTTTTGGTTAAATTTGTTGTTGTGATTTTTCGGAAAAAAAAAAACTACTCACTTGGTAGATGGTAGCCATGCAATTAAAAAAAGATGTTATAATTAGCTTGAATTTTAAAAAAAATGTAAGCTATACAAATGGTCACCCAAATATGCTCGTGTTCCTGTTTTGATCACCCAAGCTTTAAAAATTTTCAATTAAGAAATTGATAATAGAAAGCCTTTTTCTAACTGGTATAATTGCACATTTAGTCCTCAATGCTTACATATTCTATCAATTTGATTATACTTCTAAATAATTCAATAAATTTAACCCTTCACATTTACAAGGTCTATCAATTTAATCCTCAAACTTCCTAACCAAAGCTTTCAGGTTTTAAAACAGAGGCAATTCACATCTATTAATTTTTTTTATTTATGGTTGAAATAATCAATTCGATACATAACCAAATAAAATAATAAATAATAATTTAATATATATAAGGATAAACATATAAAAAATATATATGAATTTTATACTATTAACAAAATTAATATATAAATAATAAAAATAATATAACATTTTAATATGATAAAATAATTCAATATAGTATTAGAATAATTTAAAAATAAAATAAAATAAAAAATATAGAAAGAAAGGAGGATTAAATAGCAAATAAATATAAATATAAAAGGATTAAATTAAAACGTGCGTCACACTGTAGGGGTTAATATGGAAATTATGCCAAATTTTCAAAACGGTGCCGTTCTGATTTTGACCTTTAAATTGCCTGAAGGACTAAATTAAAACGCAAGAAGTAATTCCGGGCCCAATTGTAAAATAAAAAAATATAACAGGACGTAATTATAAAATTGAAATAATGCGGAAGGGCCTATTTGGCAATTAGACCTTTAAACAAAAACACGCGGATCCTCCCAGGGTCGGGTCAACGCACAGGTCATAAGCTTTAAAACGGCGTCGTTTTGGTCATTAACTGACCACCTCAAAACGGCGTCGTTCCTTTAGCCTATATCAGTCAAAATTTAACCAAAAAAAAACATTTTAACAGCCTTCAAAAAAAAAAAAACAGAGCCCTAAAAAACTCTCTCTTCCCCTCGGTCTCCGGCCAGACTCCGCTGTGAGCTCTAGCGATAGGCCATCGCGCGTGTATCCCACGCGCCACCACAGACGGCGGCCTGAAGCCAGAAAAATCACTTCTTTGCGCGAATCGAAAGGTATATTTGTAACCCTTTTTATTTTAATAATATTTTTAAAAAAAAAACATAAATCAGAGAAAAATAATAAAAGGAAAACGAAGATAGAAATTCGGAAATCATCTCTTTATTTGGTTTTTCTTTGTTGTTATTGTATGTTTCTATATATTGTGTATGTTTTTCTCTGTGTATATCTGTGTCCGCTTTTTTACAATTGCTTTGAGGGTTTTTATAACCCGAAATATATATATATAAAAAAAAGGAAATATACATTTTGTCCATATTTGTTTCTTTCCTTTTGTTGCGGTTTTCCTTGTTTGCAGGTCGGGAGCGAGAAGTCCGGCGTTAGAGTGATTCGCACGCTGATTGCGGCGCAACCGAAGGCTGGCTTGGATGCGAAGAGTTGATTGCGGCGCAAGGGGCTGGACAAGGTTGTTTGGCACTTGCGGGGCCTAGGGTTTTCCAGAAACCCTAGGCTTACTGAAACTGTTTAGGCATTGGGTCCTTTTGGGCCGCGTGTGTTTGGGTCTGAGTACTGGGTTGTTGGGTAGTTCGTTTGGGTATTGGGCTAAGGGTGTAACGGGCTTTGGGTAATATGTTTGGGTTTGAGGGTTGGTTTTGAAAAAATGGACTGTTTAAAAAACATTGGTTTTTTTATTTATTTTTTTGGAATGGGCCTGGGCAAAATGGGCTGATTACAGCTGCCCTTCTTTGCTCATTGTCGTGTAACGAGAATGGAGGAAAGATTATAAAAGGACCAATTTTGCCCGGTCTTAGCCGAGCCTCGACTTCTAGGTCCTCGTCTTCTTTAAATGGCTTCCAACTCCACTACAACTTCAATGGTATTGGAACTTCATCTTGATTTCAATAAGTCTGATGGTTTCAATATGCTTCACTGCAACTTCAGAAAGATAAGGTCTGCTATCTTCAGTCTACTACACTGCAACTTCAGGGAGACAAGGCTGAAAGTGTCTTTGATCTGCTTCCTGCAACTTCAGGAAGATGAGATCTGCTGTTTTCAGTCTACTCCACTGCAACTTCAGGGAGATAAGACTATAATATTCATCTTGCTCCCTTACTACCTCAGGGAGATAAGGCTGGTGGCTAAAATATGCTTCCCTGCTTCCTCAGGAAGATAAGATTCACCATCTTCGATTTGCTCCACTGCAACTTCAGGGAGACAAAATCTACAATCTTTAGTTTGCTTCCTTGCTACCTCAGGAAGATACAAACTTCAGCCTGCTCCCTTGCTACCTTAGGGAGATATGACTGGTGGATAAAATCTGCTTCCCTGATACCTCGGGAAGATAAGATTCACCGTCTTCGATTTGCTCCACTGCAACTTCAAGGAGACAAAATCTACAGTCTTTAGTCTGCTTCCTTGTTACCTCAGGAAGATTAGACTACAAACTTCAGCCTGCTCCCTTGCTACCTTAGGGAGATAAGGCTGGTGGCTAAAATCTGCTCCCCTGCTACCTCGGGAAGATAAGCTTCGCCAAATTTGATCTGCTCCACTACTGCTTAGGGAGATAAGATCTGTAAATTCACCGATATTGCTACACTGTCCTCTGAGGGACATGTCCTGTAGACTTGGTTCCATATGTTTATGTCAAATGATCAGGATGCTATGATCAGAATGAATCAAATGCTTCTAGATACATGTGTTATGAGTGACATGAATGCAACATGTCATGAAAATGATTCCTTTTTAAACGTTTAAGGATTAGGATGCAACAATAGGAATGAATCAAATGCTCCTAATGAGATTTTGCTATGATATATGAATGCAAAAATGTTATGAATATGATTCCTACTCTAGGTGTCATCACTCATTTGTTCTTCATCCTTGTTCCTCTCGAAACATCAATCATATTCTGCTCAACAAGCTTGCCCCGCTGTAATTTCAAAGTCATCTCCGCTTGAAACTTGAGGACACAAGACTTGTACCATCCTACCACAATTTATAGGAATTGAAACTTTTTTAATCCGTCTCATCTGCAATTTTAGGGGATAGGATTTATTTATCAGGGGTTCTGAATTTTTCATCAACTTAGTTTGTCACACCATTCCTCGAATGTTATGACCTGATAACATCACTTACTTTCGTCACATCAACTCATTATTTTGTCCAATTATCATTTGGACAAAGAATTCAGAGAAATAGTCTCTATCCAGACTCTTCTTTCTCAAATA
Source organism: Gossypium australe (assembly GCA_005393395.2). NCBI lineage: Eukaryota > Viridiplantae > Streptophyta > Magnoliopsida > Malvales > Malvaceae > Gossypium > Gossypium australe. The sequence goes on along the minus strand of CM016622.1, from coordinate 95,706,599 downwards.
TTTCCAATCTATGCATATGGAAATTCTAAACAATTGTCCTGTTTTGGTTCCTTGTTTTATCTAGAAATTTCAAAAGTAATATGTAGAACTTCTTTTGTGAAATTATTAGTTCGTCAATCATTATTTCAATGCAACATGTTTATGAATAATGGTTAACAAATAAATTGATCTCAAAGAGAGTTAAATGAATTATCAAGAATACAAAGAAAATTAACTAGGAACATATCTTTGAAAAGAAAAAGAATCCAAAGATAGTAAAATGAATAGGACAAAGATCAAATGCCCTAGATATCGCAGATTGGGCTTCTATATACAAACTCCACGAAGACTGCTTTGTGCTTAACATGTATTTAGAAGACCCAAAATACTTTGTTGATGCCCCGATATGCAACATACTTCATTTCTTGTTGATTCAAGTATAGCAAGATGATTGCATGTCTATTCAGAATTTGAGCCACCCATTTCAGGTTTTCAACTCAAAACCCCTTTAGTCTCAAGGCGCCCTTTGCGGGTTTTCGCCTTGGCCTCGCCCCCTTTTTTTTTAAGAAACTCAAAGCGCCCTTTGTGGGTTTTCACCTTGGCCTCTTCTCCTCTTTAAGCAAAATACTTTTTGACTGAATCCGAGTTCACAGGATTGGGTAAACTTTTCTCATCCATTTCGGTCAGAATCAGTGCGCCTCTAGAGAAAGCTTTCTTCACCACATATGGTCCTTCCCAATTCGGCATCCATTTTCCTCTGAAATCCTTTTGTATGGGAAGAATCTTTTTCAATACAAGGTCCCCCTCATGAAACTCTCTTGGGTGAACTTTTTTTATCATAGGCTTACATCATTCGTTTTGGTACATCTGACAGTGACGAATAGCCCATAGCTTCTTTTCTTCAATTAAGTTCAACTGATCATAGCGAGCCTGGATCCATTCAGCTTCGTCCAACTTGATTTCTGACAATACTCAGAGCGAAGGTATTTCTACTTCAATAGGTAGAACTGCCTCCATCCCATAGACCAACGAGAAAGGAGTTGCCCCAGCAGAGGTTCTAACGGACGTCCGATAAGCATAGAGTGCAAATGGTAACTTCTCATGCCAATCCTTATAAGTTTCCGTCATTTTCCCTACTATCTTCTTAATATTTTTATTGGCAGCTTCCACTACCCTATTCATTTTTGGACGATACGGAGACGAGTTGTGGTGTTTGATCCCAAATTGACTACAATTTTCTGCTATCGTGCTGTTGTTCAAATTCAGTGCGTTGTCTGATATGATCTTCTCGGGCATTCCATATCGACAAATGATCTCCTTCTTCAAAAATCGACTAACTGTTGACTTAGTGACGCTAGCATATGAAGCAGCTTCTACCCATTTCGTGAAGTAGTCTATAACCACAAAGATGAATCGATGCCCATTCGAAGCTTTCGGTGAGATTGGTCCAATAACATCCATGCCCCACATGGAAAAAGGCCATGGGGAAGTCATAACATGCAAAGGTTACGGAGGCACATGAATTTTGTCTCCATAAACCTGGCATTTATGACATCTCTTGGCATAGCTGATACAATCTCCTTCCATGGTGGACCAATAATATCCAAATCTCATTATCTGTCTGGCCATTGTGAATCCATTAGCGTGTGTTCCACAAACGCCCTCATGAACTTCCTCTAGGATTTTCCTAGCTTCTACAGCATTAACGCATCTCAATAATACTTGATCTTATCTCTTTTTATACAAGATATCCCCATCTAAAACATAGTCAGAGGCCAATCTTCTTAATTTCCTTTTCTCATTCTCAGTTACATGCTCTGGGTATTCACGATTTTTTACGTATCACAATACATCATGATACCAAGTGTGATAATCTCTTTCCTCTTCTTCGAGATTGTAACAATGGGCTGGAACTTTGAAAATACTCATATGAGTAGGTCTCATATCCTCTGGTCTATTTACTTTGATCATAGAAGCCAGGGTCGCCAAAGCATCTACCATCTGGTTTTCATCGCATGGGAGATAATTGAAAGTAATGTCATCAAACTCCTCAATCAATCCCAGAACTATTTTTTGGTAACCAATTAGTTTGGGATCTCTTGTCTCCCACTCTCCTTTAAGCTGGTAAATTACTAAGGCAGAATCTCCATATACTTCTAGCACTCTAATCTTACGCTCTACAGCTGCTCGAATTCCCATGATGCATGCTTCATATTCCGCCTTCGTGCAATCAAAATCCAATCTGCATGTAAATGGATAATGATCACCACTCGGGGATACCAAGATTGCCCCAATTCCATTTCCCACAGCATTCGATGCTCCATCAAAATTTAGCTTCCACGGACATTCTTCAGTATTTGCCATATACATCAACTCTTCATTGGGGAAATCAAAGCTCAAAGGTTCATAATCCTCTAAAGCTCTGCTAGCTAGAAATTCTGCTACTGTGCTCCCTTTTATAGCCTTTTGGTTCACATAGACTATATCGAATTCAGACAGCAAAATCTGCCACCTTGCCATCCTTCCATTCAAAGCAGCTGACTCCATCATATACTTTAACGAATCAAGCTTCGAAATTAACCAGGTTGTATGATATAGAATATACTACCTCAATCTTCGAGATGTCCAAATCAAGGCGCAACACAATTTTTCAATCGACGAATATCTCATTTCACATTCAGTGAACTTTTTACTAATATAGTATATCACATTTTCTTTCCTTCCTGACTCATCATGTTGACCAAGCACACATCCTATGGAATTATTGAACACTATTAGATACAATATCAGTGGTCTATTTAGATTAAGCGGAGATAGTACTGGGGCATTTGACAGATATTGTTTGACTTTGTCAAAAGCTATCTGGCATTCATTGTCCCATACACCTTGCTTGTGTTTCTTGAGAAGACAAATATGGGATCACATTTCTCAGTTAATCATGAAATAAACCGAGCAATGTAATTTAACCTTCCAAGAAAACCTCGAAATTCCTTTTGATTGCGCGGCGGAGGCAATTCTTGTATAGCTTTGACCTTATTTGAGTCAACTTCAATTCCTCTCTCGCTAACTACGAAACCCAGTAATTTCCCTGACTGAGCTCCGAAAGTACACTTTGTCGGGTTGAGCTTCAATTGAAACTTTCTCAATCTCAAAAACAACTTCTTCAACACTTCAATGTGTTCCTTTTCTATTCGAGATTTGGCAATCATGTCATCAACATACACTTCAATCTCTTTATGCATCATGTCATGGAATAAAGTTACCATGGCCCTTTAATATGTTGCCCCTGCATTCTTTAGCCCGAATGGCATTACTTTATAACAAAAGGTACCCCGCAATGTTATGAAATTAGTTTTCTCCATATCCTCAGGGTGCATCTTGATCTGATTGTATCCCGAAAAACCATCCATGAAAGAAAACAATGAGTATCCCGCCGTATTATCCACCAACTTGTCGATATACGGCAAAGGAAAATTGTCCTTTGGGCTGGCTTTATTTAAATCCCTATAGTCTATACACATCTAGACTTTTCCATCCTTCTTAGGGACAAGAACAATATTGGCAACCCACTCTGAGTATTTGATCACCTGTAGAAATCCAGCATCAAACTATTTCTTGACTTCCTCATTTATCTTCAACACCACATCCGGCCTCATCCTTCGTAACTTTTGCTGAACTGGCTTGAACTCTTCCCTTATGGGAAGGCGATGTACTACAATATCAGTACTTAGACCAGGCATATCTTGGTATGACCATGCAAAGACGTCCTTAAATTCTCGTAGCAACTCAACAAGATCTTGTTTCGTCTCCTCGGCTATGCGTGTTCCAATTTTCACAACATTTCCTTCCTCTAAGGCTATGTTCTCTACCTCCTCTTCATGGGGTAAAATTTGTTTCTCTTCTTACTTTACCATTCTTAACAAATCTGGAGATAAGTCACAATCTCTGTCACCTTCAAAATCCTGAGATTCCTCCAAACACATGTCTTGCTCAAAATGGACCTCTGGATCTGTAGTATCATTGCTCATATCATTGATATCTAGGGACCTGTGGTAGGCACTAAAGAATGTACGAAGAACAAATAAATTTAAGAACAACTATTCACATGATATGAATGAAAATAAAAAAATTTGGAATGAAACTAGAAAATCAAAAGAATAAAAAATGAAAGAATATCTGCTCAAGTTAATTATCAAAGATGTATTTTATTGAAACAACAATGTCTGAACATGAGCCTATTTCACAAAAGAAATCTTATTGTTCCTAGGCTAAAAAACAAAAAGTGGGTTCTGAATATTACTCTATATAATCTCTAAAAACTACAGGAAGTTCCTCTGCAGTCTAATTGTCCAAAACACTTCCAGGTTCATAAGGGCGAATGCCCAACAGGTTTTTTTTGCTCAGCTTCTTCCCCGTGTATGGCATTGATGTGAGGACTTTCCAATAACTCTCTCCTAGGGTGAATTATCCCTCCGGATACAAAGGTCTGAGATATGTGAGGGAATGTCATTGATTCCCACTTGACTTCTTCCCCATTCAACCGTGCTCTTCTTCTTTCTTGCTTTTTCTCTATTTCCCTCTTCCTTTGTCTGGTATCTGGCTTGAAACCCAAGTCAAAACGATTTCTTTTCTCTTTCAGTATTGGCACTTGAATTTCTCCTTGAAGATATCTACCCAGTCCTTTTCCCCGTAAGGCTCATTTCCCTATCATCATTTGTAGGCCCATTCTTGTGGTCCTAGATATCCTAGGCACCAGAACCTCATTCCCTTCCAAGATGAATGTTGCATTTACAAACTCTAAAGATCAAAAGGAACATTCAGTGGCCTCCTCATTTGTCTCTAAATATGGCACCTCATTGGTAATAGTCGCTATGATGTCTTCTTCCGCGTTTATAGTAACCAGCTGACCATCCATCACCAGTTTCAGTTTTTGGTGCAGGGATGAAGGCACTGCCCCTGCCGAATAAATCCAAGGTCTTCCCAACAAGCAGTTGTAAGAGGGATTTATATCCATCACCAGAAAGTCTACCTCATATGTGTTTGGTCTAATCAACAACGGTATGTCAATTCTTCCCATCACTCTTCTCTCGGTGCCATCAAATGCTCTCACTATGTTTTGGCATATCTTCATGTAAGAAATGTCTATAGGCAACCTCTTTAACGTAGACAAGGGTAAGACATTCAAAGCTGGTCCATTATCTATTAACACACTTGGCAGGGTGTATCCCTTGCAACGAGTGGTAATATGCAGAGCTTTGGTCGATCCCATACCCCCAGATGGTATTTCATCATCACTAAAGTAGATGAAGTTGTCGGCACTTATATTACTAACCAGACGGCCAAGTTTGTTGACAGATATATCTTTAGTAACATTAGTTTCATTCAAGACTTTCATCAATGCTTCATGATGCACTTCTGAACTTAAGAGTAAGGTTAGCACCGATATGCGAGTTGGTTGTTTGCGCAACTGCTCTACCACGCTGTATTTACTCTGCTTCAAGAATTTTAAAAATTCTTTAGCCTCTTCCTCCTTTACGGGTTCATTAATAAGTGCCTCAGCCTCTTTCTCCTACTCAACTACCAAAGTATTTGCTTTCACAGGCACTGTTCTGACGTTTACCGAGTCGTAACGCCTTCCACTTCGTGTGTAAGACCCTTCACTTTGGACCTCTTTGGAAGTACTAGCTATGTTTTCCACTCCTAGTATTGTCACATTGCAGTCGTAATTCCAAGGTACCATTTTGTTATCCTTGTAAGGAAAGGAAACAGGCTTCTGGATTACAACTTTTGGTGCTACTTGTGTTCCGCCTTCCATATTTCTTGGTCGGGAGATAATGATCCTCGGATAATTGACTTTTTGCTTCATCAATTCTCCTTCGATTGCTTGTATGTTTCCTCCCTCTAAGCCTTCTTCATAAAAATCCAATTCCTTATTATCCATAAGACTTTGCACCAAGACCCTAAACTCAGCACATTCTTGGATCCCATGCCCCTCTACTTTGTGGAAATCACAATAGTTCCTTAGTCCTTCACCTCCATCCATTGAATTTGATTCTATCAGTCCTCTTCTTACCATTTCTCTCCAAATCATTCTCAACGGGGTTTTAACTTCTGGGATATCCTCCTTGATCTTTTTCACGATCTTTTCACCGATCGCATTTATCCCTTTATCACCATGGTTTGGTAATGGGTTCTCTGCACTAGGTGTATCGTCGAACTTCACAATCCCCATCTTGATGAATCTCTCGACTAACTTTTTGAAGGCAGTGCAGTGTTCTATTGAATGTCCCGTTATTCCCGCATGATAGTCGCATTGAGCGTTTGAATCATACCATTTGGGATATAAAGGCTGTAGCGGTTTCAAATAAAATAGAGACACCACGTGTGCATCAAATAAACTTTGATATAGCTTCTTATACGTAATTGAGATTGGCGTAAATTGGAGCTTTTTAGCGTTTTTCCTTGCACCTGATTCCTGTCTTACAGACCCTTGTTGCCCAGCAGTGATTATTTTTTGCTAGCTAATAGTAATTGCCTTCGAGTACCCTTTGATGTATGTACTCGTATTATTTACCTCATTGTCGTTTTTTCTAGGAGCAGACCTTTTAGTGGTTTCCCCTGCTTCAATCTTGCCACCCCTTATTGCATTTTCAATCATTTCTCCTGCCATCACTATATCCGCGAAGCTTTTGGTGGTGCTTCCTATCATGTGGGTGATGAATGGAGCTTTTAAGGTGTTGATAAAAAGCATGGTGGTTTCCTTCTCTAGGAGAGGTGGTTGAACTTGCATGACAACTTCCCTCCATCTTTGCGCGTATTGCCTGAAGCTTTCATTTGACTTCTTTTCCATGTTTTGTGAGGTGATTCTGTCAGGCGTCATGTCCGTGACATGATTGTATTACTTCATGAATGCTTGGGCTAGGTCTCTCCAGGAACTAATCCTAGCACGGCGAAGTTGATTGTACCACCTGGATGCTACCCCCACTAAACTGTCATAGAAAAAATGAATCAAAGTTTATCATTGTTCACGTAGCCAGCCATCCGTTTACAGAACATAGTGATGTGGGCTTCAGGGCAGCTAGTCCCATTGTACTTCTCAAATTCTGGCATATTAAATTTATGAGGAAGCACCAAATCTGGAACCAAACTTAAGTCTTTAGCATCAATACCATGGTGATGATTGGCATTTTCCAAAGCTTTGAAGTTTTCTTCCAACCATCTACAGCGACCCTCTAACTGCCTCGAGAATTCAGTTCTTATCCCTTCCCTCTCTACTATATCCAAATCAGGGATAACGGGATTAGCAAGGTTATCTCCTGGGTTAGATCCTGAGCCAACGTGAAAGTTCATGGGTAGTCTAGTATCAGCTTACCCTTATTGAGGCCTAATCGTGGCAGATGGCCTTTGGGTATATTCTTCAAGTTGTGCATGTGGTGGGGTAAAACCCAGGGGAATACCTTTGCTATCTTCTCCAGTAATAGCCATGGGACATTTTTCTTTGTCCATCGCCCCGTTCAACATCTGGGCCATTTGAGCCATCATGTTCCTTTAAGCTTCCAACATTTGGTCTCTCATTTCTTGTTGGAGCTTTACCAATTATTCTTGCATCTGGTCTTGCATGTCTCTCTGGAATTGTTCAAGTCTTTGGTCCATATTCCTTGTTTTGGCGCGTATACTGTAACGGCGTTCGGTTTCCAGATTTTCCTTTCTATCTTTCTCTCTCTCTCTCTCTATGTGTGATTATTTCAACTAATTAGGATCTCTCTATGGACTTAAATGCATATGATATGATGTAATGCAAATGCATGAATGCAAAGAGGCATCGATTCTGATTCAACTTCATTTTAGAAAACTTTATTAGAAAACAAAATCCTTTACAGAAAACGGATTACAAATATGCTTTCGCCCTAAGGCCCAAAGTTCTGATTTTCCTAAACAACAAAGCTAACTCTTGGCCACGATTTGACTGTAGCTCATACTTCGTGCTCAATGTATCAGCCTGTACTACCAAAGTCTGTAGGTGATCAGCTACCTCTCGAATCTGGACTATTGCTTCACCCATGAGATAATCTCGACTTCTAACTTGATCGTGAGAATGGTGGAGTTCTTCCTTCCAATGCCCTTCTCTTGCTTCAAGAAGCTCGATCCGAAGTTCACAGTTATGCAATGCCAATTCTAACTCTTCGATCTTACCCTTCATTTCCTCAATCTTGTTCAGACTTGACTTTAACTCGATCGTAGAATTACAGCTTCGATGGTGATGAAGAAACCGTCCAAGTTCAGCCACTCTAGCTTTTAATTCTCCCTTTTCATTTAAACTTTCTGCCAAATTCCTCTCTAAGGCCTCATTTCGCACTTGCATTTCTTGGAACTTCCTGTCCCAATAGTCAGCTTTGGCCTTTTCCTCTTGAACCTCTTGTTGCCACTGTTCCGAAGTCTTCCCCGATCCGGCATTCTTCATTGACAGACGTAGCTTCTTATATTCTATCTTCAAACTATCTCGATCTTCCTCAATCTTCCTATTCGCCTTTCTTAATTTTTCGGTCTCTAGTTTCTGAACATCCATGTCTAAGCTTAGGTACATTTTTTCCTCTTCCAACTTCTCTATTCTCTTTTCGAGCTCTGAATTCCTTCTTTCGAAATTTTGTTTTATAATCTCCAATTTTGTTGGGACCACTCGTAAGTACTCTTCGATCGATCGAGTGCCTTCTAGACTTGGCATAGGGATATTGTCATTGACTCTTTTACTCCACCATCCATTATACTCTGGGGTCGTTATTGGGCTTACGTCCATTTTCTTCATGCGACGGGTCTAATTCCAAGCATTAGAAATCTCCTTAACCCTTTTCTTGTAGCTATCTCCTTTATACGAAAACTCACTTTGAGCTAATCCATGTGTAGCCGGTACAAACTGCCTTGATCTGTATTGCCTTAGTACGAGTAAAGGCGCATATCCAATGGCTCCCTAAATTTCGAGTAGAGGGACCCAATCAAGATTGCCACACCGATACAGAACTTCATTAGGAACCATCCAGGGAGCTCTCCATTCAATATCTTTTTCTCGGAGATTTCGTAGAAGTGCTATCCAATTTTCTTCAGATATGTCATCTCTCCTTGGGGTAGCCACTATCTCTTTTAATGGAGAGTAATTTTCTAAAAAGACCCGATAAGAAACCTTATCCACCCTCCAAAAATGACTATGGAACCAAACCAACAACAACTGTGCACATCCAATGAATCTATCTTCCCTAGCTTTCCTACATGCACTCAATGATCGAAATGTCTCCGCCAATATCGTAGGAATATGTGTGACTTGTTTGTCAAGTCGATTAAAAAGATCTGAGACTGCTTCATCCACATATCCCAATGCCCTAGGGAAGATCACTAATCCATATATACTCAAAGCAAATACATCGACTCTTTTTTTCATATCAGGGTGTACTAAAATCAAATCCTTCCATGAGATGCATTTATACTCACCTTTTTGCTTGATTCTGGCTGTGACCCACTGTTCACTCATCCCCGTAATATTCATCAATTTCCTCACAAAGGTTGGAACATTAGGAGCCTTTGAGTAAGCTTTATCTACTTGAATCTTGGGACATCGCAATAGAGCTCTATACTCCTCCACCGTAGGTACCAAATCAACTCTTCCGAAAGTAAAGCAACTATACGCAGAGTTCCAATATTGGGAGATGGCTCGAAACAGATGTTCATCTACCTTAATGTCTAACAGGTACGGAAAATCCCCATAACTGCAGTAAAACAAATGCTTGGTCTCGTTACTCTACTAATCCCATATCTCTCTTAATTCCTGAATATTGTTCTGCGTCACACTGATGCGAGTGTAGTCTCATAGCTCTGATTTGTACCCTTCGGCTAGGCTATCTCCTTTTCCTAACTGTGTTTGATCTGACCACCTACGGACAGCTGCATTGTCCTCCACTTTATCAAGGAATTCGTTCTCCATAACCAACTTTCTAATTTAGAAACTGACAGTGAATTGATACCTCTTTAAAATATGAAATGACATGCAACAAAATAAAACACAATCAATTAGTAACATGAAGTAAAATATAAAGCAAATAATCAAACGCATATCTGGGTGATTGCTAAGGTTTGGTATAGCTCTTCCTAGGGTAAGTCCTTAGGTTTTCTACATATGGTTTAGCTCTAAAGTTGGGGTACCTGAATCAGCAGATTCCTCGATCCTCACCCATTATATGCTCATATGGACCGAGTTCAGTTCAGGGGAATACATTTCCCTATGGCTGCACGGAGATGAAAATCTCACGAAGACATAGGTACAGATGTATCCCGAAAGCGATTCATTATCCTGCATGGAGGTGAAAACCTCATGAAGGAGTAGCTTCTCACTCCCACTTAAAGGGTGTGACCACAACGGTCATGCAATGCAATGCAGGAAATTAGAACCACATGCAATAAAAAGGATCATAGTTTTTAAATTAGATTTTTTTAAATTCGGACACAAGGACATGAAATTATCGATTTTACTGCTTGACTCTCTTATTGGTCCCCAGTGGAGTCGCCAAGCTGTCGAAACCATTTTTAATTTTTGGTAAAAACAGGGATCGACTTTTAAAAACGGAAATGGAGTCGCCACCAATCCCTTTTTACTTAGGTGTGATTGGATCACCTTGTAAAACATTTTATTTCAAAACATTGATTTTGGCCTATGAAATACAAGAAAACGGGTTCATGAGTCGGTTACGTATGAGGAAGGGTTAGCACCCTCATAACGCCCAAAAATTGGTACCTAATCGATAAAATCATGTCCTAATGTTGAATTTTGAAAAATTTTAAAAATATGATCCTTTTATTATAAAGAAAACCAAGACTTATCTATCTCAAAGAAATAAAATGTTATACCCAGTAAGTTAGGATATAACATCTTATGGCTTCGAAACTAAGCTCACCTTTATCTAGAAAATTCTTATCTCGGGACACAAAACATCATATCCAATAAGTTAGAATATAACGTTTTGAATTCCCGAGAATAAGTTTTGATTTGGAAATTTATAAATTTCAATTTTAAAAGAAAAAGGATACCTAATATTTTAAGTTCAACGATAAAAATCGAAACCCAGTGAGTTAGGGCACAATTTTTCTCGAAGTCCCCAAATATTAGATATCACCGTATTTTTTTTAAAACTATTTGAATAAAATGCGTCAATTCAAAAAGTGTTTTTATAAAACAATGTTTGAGTAAGATATTACATTGATACGTTACGACATATATACTAAATAGCAATTTATCATAACTACGAATCTTATTAACAATTGCTACTAATGGATAATTAAAGAATAATACGAAATAATAAGTGATGCAAATAATAGAATAATTATACTAAAGCAGAATATAAAAAATGATAGATGAATAAAATAAACAAGGAATAAACAAATATAAGATATAAGGCAGTAAATAACAAATAAATATAAAGCTTTAAATGCATAACAAGATAGAATGAATTATTATGGATATTGTAAATTAAGAAACATATGGCTTTAAATAAAAATGATGTGGAATAATAAAAAATAATATATATATATATATATATTCATAAAAAATAAGTAAAATATATTGTTAAAGAAATAAATAATGTATAACTTTAAATAAAATTACATTTATAATATAATAATCTAATACATATATATTTCATATAAACAATAAAAATAAATATATGTTATACAATATAAATAAATTTTATGCAAAATATAATTTTAGAAGTAATATATAATATAATATAATACTATATAATATAGAAATTTTAAAATGTATATAATAATAACTAATATATAAGTCGTAAAATAATAAAAATAATATTAAACCAAATAAAATAATAAATAATAATTTAATATATATAAGGATAATACATATAAAAAATATATATATGAATTTTATACTATTAACAAAATTAATATATAAATAATAAAAATAATATAACATTTTAATATGATAAAATAATTCAATATAGTATTAGAATAATTTAAAAATAAAATAAAATAAAAAATAAAGAAAGAAAGGAGGATTAAATAGCAAATAAATATAAATATAAAATGATTAAATTAAAACGCGCGTCACACTATAGGGGTTAATATGGAAATTATGCCAAATTTTCAAAACGGCGCCGTTCTGATTTTGACCTTTAAATAGTCTGAAGGACTAAATTAAAACGCAAGAAGTAATTTCGGGCCCAATTGTAAAATAAAAAAATATAACATGACGTAATTATAAAATTGAAATAATGCGGAAGGGCCCATTTGGCAATTAAACCTTTAAACAAAAACACGCGGATCCTCCCGGGTTGGGTCAACGCGCGGGTCATAAGCTTTAAAATGGCGTCGTTTTGGTCATTAACTGACCACCTCAAAACGGCGTCGTTCCTTTAGCCTATATAAGTCAAAATTTAACCAAAAAAAAACATTTTAATAGCCTTCAAAAAAAAAAAAGAAACAGAGCCCTAAAAAACTCTCTCTTCCCCTCGGTCTCCGGCCAGACTCCGGTGTAAGCTTTGGCGACAGGCCACCGCGCGTGTATCCCACGCGCCATCGCAGACGGCGGCCTGAAGCCAGAAAAATCACTTTTTCGCGCGAATCGAAAGGTATATTTGTAACCCTTTTATTTTAATAATATTTTTTAAAAAAAAGCACAAATCGGAGAAAAATAATAAAAGGAAAACGAAGATAGAAATTCGGAAATCATCTCTGTATTTGGTTTTTCTCTGTTTTTATTGTATGTTTCTATATATTGTGTATGTTTTTCTCTGTGTGTATCTGTGTCCGCTTTTTTACAATTGCTTTAGGGGTTTTTATAACCCGAAATATATATATAAAAAAAAGGAAATATACATTCTGTCCATATTTGTTTCTTTCTTTTTGCTGCGGTTTTCCTTGTTTGCAGGTCGGGAGCGAGAAGTCCAGCGTTGGAGTGATTCTGAAACACCCCAAACCCGGCCCACGAGCTTTGACCAGATTTGGTATGTTCCTCAAGTAATCCGGTTCCAAATTCTTTTGTTACTTAGAGAAAAACTTGTGTGATTTTAAAAAAATATTGTTTGGGTTGGGCTTGTGTTGAAAACAAACTGGATTTTTATATTAGAAAACCCTTTTTTTTAATTTTAAGTAATAAACATATCGAGTATATTTTAAAATAAAATACTTAGTCTTTAACTTAATCAAAATTTGTAACACAATAAAACAACAAGTAGAAATAAAAATCGTTCATCATGGCCTTATGGCCTTATTATATCAATGATCCCAAAGTAAAACTTAAAATACTTAAAATAAATTGAAAGTTCAAATCATAAATTTCTTGCTATGCATGGCCACCTTTAAGCTCCTGCCGACCCGGTCCATTACTGCTCATCACCTGAAAAATATTCCCCAACGGGGTGAGTCAACAGACTCAATGTGTAGACAACACTAAGTCATAATAGAATCAGGCATACAAATGATACACATTCAAATCATAGAATACAATTAATGATGCATTCCCAAACCCAAGCCTAAAGGTCCATCCGCTACACACCACCCGTACCTGCCAGTCACACCGTGGGGACTACTAAGTCAACCCTCCATCCGCTACACACCATCGAAGGCAGTCGCTGCAGTCGACGTGCTCATCGCCCATATAATTTGTGTCATTAGACACCATATTCAAATAATGTAACCGAAGTTACCAAATTCAGATAATGTGACCGGAGTTACCATATTCAAATTTTGTGACCGTAGTCACCATATTCCGTTGGTGAGACCGAAGTCAACACCTTCTTCCCCTTTCACATATATCCCGAATGCCCCATATATCATGCATAACATACTTAATTTCTCATTATTCACATGTTAACAATATAACATATTCGTAATCCTATCGAAAGTAGGAAACGTACCTGGGTACTCTTACCACATTTGTGGTACTTAGCCACATTCACATTCTTATGCATATTCATATATTAAAAATAATTGCCATATGATATATCGAAAATTAATGTGAGTACACACATTCTTAATAATACATTTAATTTAAATATAGCCATGAACCTATCAAAACTTAGGGTAGGGTACACACCTGATTTGCTTAACGAATTCCTTGAAATCCCGAAATCTGATCTACTGCCTTAGATCTCAAATTCCTACATTTAATTAATCACTTACTAATTTAATAAAAAGCCATTCGGCCATAAATCCAAATCCTAGTAGGATTAGTATTCTTAAAACTTACCTTGAAATTCTCAAATCCCGAAATCCTTGTATCCCTCTGTCGAAATCCCTATAACTTCATGTTAGATCAATTTCTAACATTTATTCACAACAAATAACCCTTAGCCGTATGTTAAATATGACTTACCTTAGATTCTTAAATCCCGAAATTCACCGAATAACTAGGGAACACGCGGCTTATGGTGTACCTTCGGGAAAAGAACTTCTCCTTCCTTGTAGTCAACACTTAGTAAATCCCGAAAGATCTCCTTACTGAAGAATTTGATGGAATTCTTGCTTGAACCCTTAGCAGTATTCGACTATAGCTTTGATGTGGATAACAATTTCGGCTCTTGAGGCTTAGTGAGAAATCGACTAGGGCTATTGGTATCTTCGGCTTTTGATTGTGTTTGTAATAGAAGAAGAAAAGAAAAGAGAAAAAGAGAATAATGGCAGAGAAAATTCGGCAGAGAGAAGAGGAGAAACTTTAGAGAATTTCAGCAGAGGTTTTCTTGAAAAGAAAAGAATGAATGAAGAATAGCCTTACTCTTCCTTTTATAGCCAAAATTACTAGCTAGAGTCCTTTACTTGGCCACCACTCTTCTATTTTGATAGCTTTATCCCTTGATTTATCACTTTAATAAAACTTAATCCAATAATTATCTCTTATCTCTTAATAAAAATAATACTAATAATAATCCTCTTTTATCTCTTCCTTATCTATCAAAATAAAAGAAATAAATCCATATTTATCCATCTATTATCTCTTCAAAAATAATCCAATTTAAATCCCTTATTATCTCTTCGAAATAATCCAAATAAAAATCCTTTATTATCTCTTCGAAATAATCCAAATAAAAAGCTTCTATTTATCACCTTATTAATCACATATTTATGAAAATAAAACACCTCCTTTTCTAGAAGCATGTGCCGTCCACCTCAGCCTTCTGGAAGCCAAAATAAAACCTTATTTATTTGCTTCCCAAGTGACTCGAACTCAGGCCCATTCCTCTTGCACATGGCGCCATTTCCATAGGCCCTAAGTGGCATCTTCAGGCCACTTTTCCAAGCCTGTTTGTGTGTCAAATTTCACCAACTTTTTCTTTTAAGGCCTCCTTGCCCTAATTTCCTATTTTAAACTTTAAAATTTGACATTTCTAGATCATTTCCAAGTTTCCTAAAATTTTCGATCGGCTCTGTATACTTGCCATTTCCTTACATTTCCAAGTTTCCAAAAATGTTCACTTTCCATTTTTAAACTTAACATTTCTATACATTTTCAGGTTTCCAAAAATGTTCATTTCCAAATCATTTCCATTCATTTCCGGGTTTCCAGAAATGTTCGAAATTTATTTCTAGTACATAAAACATGTCACTTCGTACAATTAAATCGAAAATGCATAGGCCCTTTCCAGGATGTTACAGATTCGTGCGCCGATTGCGGCGCAACCGAAGGCTGGCTTGGACGAGAAAAGCTGATTGCGGCGCGAGGGGCTGGACAAGGTTGCTTGGCACTTGTGGCGCCTAAGGTTTTCCAGAAACCCTAGGCTTACTGAAACTGTTTAGGCATTGGGCCCTTTTGGGCCGCGTGTGTTTGGGTCTAAGTATTGGGTTGCTGGGTAGTTCGTTTAGGTATTGGGCTAAGGGTGTAACGGGCTTTGGGTAATCTGTTTGGGTTTGAGGGTTGGTTTTGTAAAAATGGACTGTTTAAAAAACATTGGTTTTTTTATTTATTTTTATTATTTATTTTTTTGGAATGGGCCCAGGCAAAATGGGCCGATTACATATTAAAGTTGTGTGACTAAAATTATTATTTGTCAAATTAACAGCAAGTGACTAAAATAAGAAAATTATCTAGTGACAAGTGACCAAAACGAAAAAACTATCAAAGGACAGTGCTATAGTTGAATTTATCTTTAGTTTATAAGGACAATGGAAAATACTAATTAAAATGAAGTATAAGGGTAAATTTCAAATTTCACTTAAAGTATAATGGCAAATTTAAATATTGACATATTAATGTACAATTTAACCTCTAAAATATATTCATTTTTTCATTTTGGTACCTAAATTTTTTTAACCAATTTGGTAGTTAAAGAATGCTTATATTATGTTTTTTAGTCTCTCATTTAACAGACATATGTTAAAAACAAGCTGGATAGCTCTGGTCAAATGAAAAAGCGCAACTTGAGATTCTTGTAAAATATATAATTTTTATTTTTATCAAATATATGTAATTTTTTAAAAAATTATAAAAATGAAAATAAATATATAAATAATTTAGAAATATATAAAATCTAAATATATATCTATTACAAAAATTATTAAATGGAAAGAAATTATAAAAAATAGGGATAGTGTCACATTTCGTTCCTATACTTTCATAAAATGTGGTACCTAAACTATCAATATATATTTTATTATGGTATATGGTGTTAACATTGTTAGTGAATTGTTAAATCAACCAATAAAAATTTGACACGTAGAATTTCTTTTCCCAAGTCATAAAGTCCAATTAAACTAAATTAAAAAACATTGTGTGAAAAACTAACTAAGACAAAAAAAATCCAATTAAATTAAAAAAACAAATAACTAAACATATAGTTAATAGAAAAGAAGTAAATCCTAAACTTACATGAAAATACTTCTACTTTGATGGATAATAAAAATATTATTTAAAAAATTAATTAAAAATATTGTTTCAAATAGAAAACTCTTTGGAGAAGATGAACATTTGCTTAAATCGAGAAGATTGACGTTTTTGCTCATATAAATTTAGTATTTATTTCGTTATTATTAACCATATGGTTAATTATTTGTTTTTAATTTACTAATGTCTAATTTTTATTGGTTGGTTTAGTAATTTACTAATGTTGTTAACACTAGGTAACATAATAAAACACATATTGATAGTTTAGGTACTATATTGGACATTTTATGAAAGTACAGATACCATAATAAAACACATATTCATAGTTTAGATACCACATTGGACATGTTATGAAAGTGCATGTACGAAATGTGACATTATCTCTTGTATTAATAATGAATTTTTATTTTAATTTTAAAATATTAATTTAGTTATTACAGTTTAATTAAATGAGAATAGATCTAATTTATAATAAAACTCTATTAATTTTGAAACATAATTCAGAGAATAAAATAACATTTTACAAGTATATGAAAATAAAAAAGTGAAAAACAACCAATAATAAAAAATTTAAATAATTAGATAAAATAACTTATTATTCGAATATGAGTCAAAATTTTAACTACAAATTACCATTACTTTAATACTTTATTACCTTTAACATAATATTTTGCCTTTAAAAATTATAAAAATAAAAATTATTAAAATGATGAAATTACATTTTTACAATCTTAAAAATTACAAATTAATTTTCGCACGTTATACTAACTCAATGCGAAACTAGCCAACGGATCAACACAGCACATGCTTGATTTCCACCTCCCAAGTCCCAACCCCTTCGCAAAAGTCCACGGGTAGAGGTCACAAGGGGCGAAATATACCCCTGCCCGAGTCCCTAGTTACCTTTATTAATTATTATCATATTTACATATACATATTATATTAATGTAATTAAATATTTTGGATTGTTATTATTTTTAATTTATTTAATTATATTAAATGATTTCATATTTTTATAATTTTATTAATTAATAATATATTATGTTTTTTTAAGTAGAACTTTTAAAAGATATGATCAAATTAATTATAATTATTTTTATATTATTTTATTTTATTAGTTTAAAATATATGAAAAACATGAATATTACAAAACACTCTTTCTTAATTTGATCGATTTCCTTTGTAGAAACGAGGTGGTACTTGCTTTACAAAACAGAAATTTTGGCTAAAATAATGCTTGGAGCTGTGACCACAATTTCAATCATGAAACTAAAAGTGCGTAGAAAATAAAGAACACTGAGATTGTTTACGCAGTTCGACTTCAGTCTGCGTTTGCGAAGCCTTACCTAGAGCAATGATACACTATCTTTTTCACAGTACAACCAATGGCTTAAGTCCTAATACTAGTCTAACACTCACCAATTTAACAACCTCACTATTGTACAAAAAACTAGATAATTCTCCCACTAAATTTTCCCCTCGAAAGCTTAACTTTACAATTCAAGAGACTCTCTTGATTGCTCACAAAAACTATACACACATACATGTTTTAAAAAATATCAATACTCATTTAAAAAATATTGATACTCATCGGATTTTAAAAACTTATGCAGCGTGTTTTCAAACAATTTAAGAAACCCCTAAAATTTTCTGCTCTCGTTTCAAAAAGGCCTTTCAACCCTAACTTTAAAATTCTTTAATACTTCATTTTCTTTTCTTTAAAATCTTGACACAAAACAACCTATATTGTCTTTTCTTACAAGGATTCAACAAGTTTGCTCTCAAGTTTCACAATTTCTAAGCAATTTCAAGGTAAAAATTTTATTTTTCCCATTTCAAATTTTGTGGAATTTCTGTCAAATTCTTAGTTGCAAACAATGTTCTTGGTTTGTTTGGAACGTATACATTATGTTTTATTGTAGGAGGTTTCCTAAGCTTAGCCAAAATCTTAAAACTTTTCTTTAAACCCTTTGCATACTAGGTGTTCGATAAAATTCCTCAACAAGAATTTTAAGTGCAAATAGTGTCTCTCTAGTCTAGTTAGTTAGAATGTCTACTAGGAAACGTCCTCGTTTTGGTCCTACGTATTCATCT
This sequence comes from Gossypium australe, assembly GCA_005393395.2. Lineage (NCBI taxonomy): Eukaryota > Viridiplantae > Streptophyta > Magnoliopsida > Malvales > Malvaceae > Gossypium > Gossypium australe. Next base: position 95,687,656 of record CM016622.1, on the reverse strand, counting down.
AGTGGTCAAACCATTTCTTTCAATGATTGTTTTAGAAATTACAATGATACTTATCAATTTGATCAATATTTTTCAAAACGCAAAGTTAATGTTACTCGCACACTTGATTTTGAATTTTTATCCAAAATCAAATTTCAATTTCTTGAAACGTTAGTCTAATGGCATTGGATCGACTTTTTTAAAATTCGTTCACCAATGCATGCTGTTTGAGCATTTTATTCAAATGTTAGGCTCGAACATGATGAATCCAATGAGACTGTGGTTGCTATTAATTCTTTTCTCATAATACTCCTCTTCGTCTCATTTTGGGAAACTTCGGTAAATTTTTTAAACTTCCTCCCTGTAGTGAGTCAAATGAGAAAGGCCCTTACAATCCGGCCTTAAACGTTTAACGCTCGTTTGCAACTGAGCTCAATGTCCATGATCACGTTTTGCAATTTATAATAACATGGATATTGTGTCCTATTTCAAAACACGTAGTTTTTTGATCTACCGACTATTGGTGGACTAATTGTTTTCATAGCAATAGGCGTCTAGATCTTACTTTAATTTTATTTAATGACATTACCAAGCGTATTGGCAAGGAGCTCGCTAGTTAGCTCTCTTTACCTTTTGGCACGTACTTGTCATATATTTTTAAATGCCTAAACATTCCAACCAATATCGATCCTCCATTGGTCGTTAAATTTCAACCTATTAGCTTTACTGCCTATAAAACCCGATAGTCATGGGAGTTAGAAAATGCATTTTTGAGACTCCGTTTTCGTAAATTAGACTCGTAAATATTTATTAAAAAAATTTACAAAAGTTAGTTGTGTGATTAATTAGGTTTTGGTTAAGTGAATTTGCATGAATTAAGAGTAATTAGGTAAAATGACTAAATTGTATAAAGGGTGAAAGTTGAATTATAGATTAAAGAAAAATTGAAAGGACTAAAGAAGCAATTATACCATTGCTCATAAATGAGGTGGCATAAGGTAAAAATTAATATAAAATTTAAAGTTAAAATATATATTATAATATATTTACCTTAATGTTTAAGAATATATTATTATTATTATTATTATTATTATTATCATTATTATTATTATTATTATTATTATTATTATTATTATAAAGAAAGAAAGAAAGAAAAAGAAATAGAAAGAAAAGAAAAGAAAAAGGGGGAGAGAAAGAAAGAGACGAAGGCCTCAGGGGTTTCAATTGTTCAAAGTTCAATTGGTTAGTCAATTTAGTCCATTTTTCTTGTAATTTTTATGTTTTTGGAATCCCAGTATTAAATACTACCCAACCCATGTCAAAATTTTAGAAATTATTAAGTTTTTAGATGTTATTAATGTTGAATAATTTTAGTATTAGGGACTAAATTGATAGATTTTAAGTTAGAAATGAAAAAGGATTAAATTGTAGAACAAATAATAAATTTTGTGTAATAGGGACTAAATTGTGAAAAATTCAAAATTTAGGAATTTATGTGAAAATAGGGAGCTGAATTTAGTCTAAAGTGGAATTTGCATGAAAATAAAGAATTAAATGTGAAGAATAAAAGTTAGTCTCGGTTTAGGGACTAAATTGGAAATTAGGCAATATTTGAGTAAAAATTTAAATATTCAATATGAAATTGAATTGTGTTGTATTGATGATTTTTAATTGTTTTAATTTCTTAGCTAACGTCGTACCACAATCCTCAACTAAAAAGGGAAAAGATAAAGTCGACGAGGGATAGCTCAGAATTTCTGGTTTGTATTTCTATAATCTGAATCTAATTATTAATTGTTGTATTTTAATTTAATGTTTATGGTAAGTGGTTGAGGTGAGTATTTGGCATTTTGATATTGAATTGAATTGAATTTTATATGTATATGTGATTATATGAAAAATTGATATTGGATATTAATTATATTTGAATTGTGAAATTAAACCCTATTAATTGTATCGGGCTGAGTCGGATATAGATAGCGTGCCATAGGATTGGAAGAGTTCAGGGATTCTTCGACTACAAGTCGATGAGACACTAGGTGTCAATTTACTACTTCGGATTAATTCGATGAGGCACTGGGTGCCAATTTACTTCGGTTTAGCCGATGAGACACTGGTATTGATGATTATCGGCATTGGTATCGAACTGCAAGTTCGATGCGCCTTTGTATTGATTATCAGCAATTGAATAAGTTGACAATTAAGAATTGATATCCTCTACCCTATATTAATGACTTATTTGATCAACTAAAAGGAGCTTCTGTCTTTTCAAAGATTGATTTGAGATCGAGTTACTATCAGTTGAAAGTGAAAGAAAGTGATGTACCGAAAACGACATTTCGAACACGATATGGTCATTATGAATTTTTAGTGATGCCTTTTGGATTGACAAATGCTCCAGAAGCATTTATTGATCTCATGAATCATATTTTTCAACTGTATTTGGAACAATTTGTGGTAGTTTTTATTGATAATATTTTGGTCTATTCGAAATCTGAATCTGAGCATGAGCAACACCTCAGAATTGTTTTGCAAGTGTTACGAGAGAAACAGTTATATAGGAAGCTTAGTAAGTGTGAATTTTGCTTATCAAAGGTTTTTGGGTCATGTTATCTCAGCAAATGGAATTATAGTTGATCTGAAAAGATCGAGGCAATTGTTCAGTGGAAAGCACCAAGGAATGTATCAGAGGTTCGTAGTTTTCTTGGACTAGCTGGTTATTACCGAAGATTAGTAAATGGATTTTTGAAGATAGCCTTGCCGATGAAAAAGTTGTTGCATAAGAATGTTCAATTCGTTTGGGATAATCAGTGTCAAGAAAGTTTTGAGAAACTGAAGCAGATGTTGACTGAAGCGCCGGTTTTGCCTTTACCAGAATCGGGAAAGGATTTTGTTGTTTATAGTGATGCTTCCTTGAGTAGTCTTGGTTGTTTTTTTAATACAAGACGGGAAAGTGATTACTTATGTGTCTCGTCAGTTAAAAACATATGAACGTAATTCTCCGACGCATAATTTAGAGCTAGCTGCTGTGGTTTTTGCTCTAAAGATCTGGAGACACTACTTGTATGGCGAAAAGTGCTATATTTATACTGATATATCTTCTATCTCAAAAGGAGTTGAAATTGAGACAGCATCGTTGGATAGAGCTTTTGAAAGATTTTGATTGTGTTATTGATTACCACCCTAGTAAAGCTAATGTTGTAGCTGATGCGTTGAGTAGAAAAGCAGCGATTAAATTGCGAGCAATGTTTGCTCAGCTCAGTATCAATGACGATGGAAGCTTATTGGCTGAATTAAAAACCAAACCGGTGATGTTTGATCAGATCAAGCCAGCGCAGTTAGAAGATGACAAGTTGGCAAAGAAAAGATAATGGTTTAGAATGGTACATTAGAAAAATTCAGCATTGATGAATATGGTTGCCTAAGATTTCATAACCGAATTTGTGTTCTAGATGTTTCTGAATTGAAAGAGTTGATACTTCGCGAAGCTCATGATAGTCATTTTGCTTTACACCCTGGAGGAACGAAAATGTATCGTGATTTGCGAAAATCTTATTGGTGGCCGGGAATGAAAATAGATGTGGTTGAATAAGTGGGTAAACATTTTACTTGTCAGCGAGTTAAGGCAGAACATCAAGTTCCTACCAGATTACTTCAGCCTATTACTATTCCTGAATGGAAATGGGATTGTATCACGATGGATTTCGTAACGGGATTACCGTTACCGGCAAGTAAGAAAAATATTGTTTGGGTGATTGTTGATCGACTTATGAAATCGGCTCATTTCATTGTAGTCAGGACTGATTGATCACTTCAAAAGCTTGCTGAAGTTTATATTCAAGAAATTGTGAGGTTGCACAGTGTTCCTATGTCGATAATTTCTGATCGGGATTCGCAGTTTACTTTGAGATTTTAGAAACAGTTGCATGAATCTCTTGGTACGCGACTTAATTTTAGTACAGCCTTTCACCCACAGACTGATGGACAATCTGAGCGAGTTATTCAGATTTTGGAAGATATGCTTCGTGCTTGTGTTATTGATTTTGAATCAGGTTGGAAGCATTACTTACCTTTGGCCGAATTTGTATACAACAATAGTTTTCAATCAAGTATTCAAATGGCTCCGTATGAAGCTGTATATGGTCGTAGATGTTGATCACCTATTTGTTGGATGGAACTGAGTGAAAGAAAAATGATCGGGTCAGAATTAATTCAAGAAACGAAAGACATTCTTAAGAAAATTCGAGATAGACTGAAGACAACTTTTGACAGACAGAAATCATATGCAGATTTGAAACGTCGAGATATTGAATATTCTGTTGGCGATAAAGTATTTCTCAAAGTTTCGCCTTGGAAGAAAATTTTGAGATTTGGCCGAAAAGGGAAACTGAGTGTATGATATCATAAAAAGAGTGGGACCAGTTGCATATAGTTTAGCTTTTCATGCTAAATTACAGAAAATACATGATGTTTTTGACGTTTCAATGCTTAGAAGATAATGATCAAACCCATCTCATGTTATTTCGATAGAAGATATTGAAATTCAATCTGATTTGTCATACAAAGAAGAACCAGTTGAGATTTTGGCAAGTGAAGTAAAAGAGTTGCGTAATAAGTGAGTTCCATTAGTGAAAGTGTTGTGGCGTAGTCATAGTGTAGAAGAAGTGACTTGGGAACGGAAGAGACAATGAGATCCCAGTACCCCTACCTATTTTCAGGTAAATTTCGGGGACGAAATTTATTTAAGGGGGAGAATTGTAACAACTCGATAGTCACGGGTGTCAGAAAATGCATTTCCGAGACTCTATTTTCGTAAATTAGACTCGTAAATATTTCTAAACAAAGTTAGTTGTGTGGTTAATTAGATTTTAGTTAAGTGAATTTGTATGAATTAAGAGTAATTAGGTAAAATGACTAAATTGCATAAAGGATGAAAGTTGAATTATAGATTAAAGAAAAACTAAAAGGACTAAAGAAGCAATTATGTCATTCCTCATAAATGAGGCAGCATAAGGTAAAAATTAATACAAAATTTAAAGTTAAAATATATATTATAATATATTTACCTTAATGTTTAAGTATATATATATTATAATAATAATAATAATAACAAATAAAGAAAGAAAAAGAAATAGAAAAGAAAGAAAAGAAAAGAAAAGGGGAAGGAGAGAAAGAAAGAGATGAAGGCCTTAGGGGTTTCAATTGTTCAAAGTTCAATTGGTTAGTCAATTTAGTCACTTTTTCTTGTAATTTTTATGTTTTTAGAATCCCGGTATTAAATACTACCCGACCCATGTCAAAATTTTAGAAATTATTGAGGTTTTAGATGTTATTAATGTTGAATAATTTTAGTATTATGGACTAAATTGATAGATTTTTAAGTTAGAAATAAAAAGGATTAAATTGTAGAACAAATAATCAATTTTGTGTAATAGGGACTAAATTATGAAAAATTCAAAATTTAGGAATTTATGTGAAAATAGGGAGTTGAATTTAGTCTAAAGTGGAATTTCCATGAAACTAAAGAATTAAATGTGAAGAATAAAAGTTAGTCTCGGTTTAAGGACTATATTGGAAATTAGGCAATATTTGAGTAAAAGTTTAAATATTCATATGAAATTGAATTGTGTTGTATTGATGATTTTTAATTGTTTTAATTCCTTAGCTAACGTCGTACCAGAATCCTCGACTAAAAAGGGAAAAGATAAAGTCGACAAGGAATAGCTCAGAATTTCTGGTTTGTATTTCTATAATCTGAATCTAATTATTAATTGTTATATTTTAATTTAATGCTTATGATAAGTGGTTGAGGTGAGTATTTGGCATTTTGATATTGAATTAAATTGAATTTTTATGTATATGTGATTATATGAAAAATTGATGTTGGATATTGATTATTTTTGAATTGTGAAATTAAACCCTATTAAATGTATCGAGCTGAGTTGGATATAGACGGCATGCCATAGGATTGGAAGAGTTCAGGGATTCTTCGACTACAATTCGATAAGACACTGGGTGTCAATTTACTACTTCAGATTAATTCGATGAGGCACTAGGTGCCAATTTACTTCGGTTTAGCCGATGAGACACTGGGTGTCAAATTAATACTTCGAATTATCCAATGAGGCACTGGGTGCCAAACTGGTGTGTTTGGTTGGATCCGTCTATCCGTCTGAGTCCGAGTCGTGTTAATAGGGGTAATTAATTGAATGCATCATGATTGATGTTAGATGATATTGTATGTGAAATGAAAATGGGACAACGAATTGAAATATGGATTGAGACACATGAATTGTGTATTCTTGAATTGGATATGGAATGAACAAAATTATTTTTTAAATGATATGTGAATTATATTGTGAAAAGCTATTTATATAGAAAATATGAGAATTGAGATATTTTGAAACAAATGAAATGTGATATGGTTGTTGTAATATTTAGATTGTATATTTGTGGTTTCATATCTTTTGATATTCGGATTATAGAAATACCACTGAGTTTTACTCGGCATGCGGATTTGTTTTCCGTGCGCAAGTTAGGCACTTAATTTGATCGTCAATTCAGCATCCAACAACGATCCCGATCTCAAACGTGGTGATGTTTATTCTTTTTATGTCGGCATGTGCCTAGGTGTCTAACTATTAATCATTTTGTGGATTGATTGTAAATAAGATTATAAGTTAATATTGGTTGGTTATATACATATAAATATGTGTTTATGTTTGAGGTCATATTATGGCATGTTTAAGTTAATGTTTAAATGAACATGAAATAGGCAAAATAGATTGAATTTGGGATATTTACAAAATTAGACTTGAATGATACTTTGATGATATGATTTGATGATATAATTGTGGTACCAATGAGGCTACATTGGCTAGACATCTAGGATGATTGTTTTGACATGATTTGGATGTGTTTGGTCGTGTTTTGAATTGGTTAAGTGAATGACTTTTGAGTTGCTTATTGTCCAAGCTTGCAGGGAATGGTAAACTTGTTGTATAAGGTTCATTTTGAGTCCACACGGCTAGACACACGGGATTGTGATTGGACCGTGTGAGACGCACGGCTAGCACACGGGTGTGCGAGGCAATTTCAAAAGGGCACAAGTCTGGCACACGGGCGTGTGGCTTGGCCATGTGGCCCAAGTCAAAGAGTTACACAGGTATAGACACAGGCTAGGACACGGCCATGTGTCCCTATTTTGAATACCCACACGGTCATGTGAACCCTGCAGCTTTAAAAATTTTTGAAATTTTCTGAAAAATTTTTTGAGTTTCCGAATTAGTCCCGATTTGTTCCTAATGCATATTTTGGGTCTCGATGGCTCAAATAAGGGACAGTATGTATGAGTCTAATTGGTTTTTGAACCATATGTAATATGATAAGAAATGTTTGTAATTTATGTTTGTTTAATCGATAAGCTTCGGTAATGCTCTGAAACCCTATTCCGGCTACGGATGTAGGTTAGGGGTGTTACATTACCCTTCATCGAGCTGGTTTTAAAATGGGTCCTTTTACCAGAAATTGAGTTAAGGATGATCATCCTAATCCTCAAGATGTTGATGATGAAGACCTTGAAGAAGACCATGATGATATTCCTCCTTTTGAGCAGGACCCTCCACCGGCTTCTTCATCCGCTCAACCATCTACTCCAACTCTCTCTGACGATCTATTTGTCACCATCCTTAGTGTTATTACTTCCTTGAGTGAGGAGTTTAGAGGTTTTCGCACTCAAGTAGATTATGTGTTTGATCGAGTTAATAACAATGTTAGTAGTCTAGACTCTAGGATGTAGGAAAATATTGCATATCTAATTTCTCAATTCCCTCCTCGTCCTCCACCTCAAGAAGATTAGGATACATTTTTTTTTCTCATGCGTTTTACTCATTTTCATGGCACATTTTCCTATTTCTATACTAGAACTTAATGTTTATTTTGGTATATTGTTTGTAGATCCTTGAAAGTTTATTTTGGTATATATTTATGTTAGTTCTTTGCTTTCCAATTTTTCAATTTCTTTTATTGGGCTAAAAAAGTCTCTCTCTTAAGCTTTATTTGTTGATTTTTGATATAACAAAAAGGGGGAGAAGAGAAGAGAAAAGTAAATTTTTGGTATTTGGTTTATTATTTTTATGACTAATCTTTTAATGCCAACATCAAGTGACCAATTTTTTTTACTCTCAAATCTTTGTCTCCAAATTTCATAAAAGTCAAGTCATTGATTCAAATTGAACTTTAAAAAGGGGAGTAACGAATTCAAAAACAAATTTACCAAAATGTTTTGTTATATCAAATAGGGGGAGATTGTTAAACTAGTTTTATTTGATAAATTATTTCAATATAACAAACAAAAATGTTTCTAAATAAAATTTATTTTTGAACAAAGAAATTATTAAGTTCAAAGCATAAAAATCATTTCAAGACTTCCAAACATCTTACAAAATGTTCTGAACACTTAGAAAATTTTGACAAATTTCAAAAACCGTTCTTAAACTCTTGAACTTAATTGAAACAATTTTAAATCAATTGAAAAACTACTCCCTACAAGAAGTATCGATATTTTCCAAAAAGTATCGATACCCATATGATTTTATCAATATCATTCTTTTTATCGATACCAAAGTTGCTCTCTAACTTGAATCAAAAATTGAACAAAAGCAATAAGTATCGATACTTTTAAAAATATATCGACACCTATTGAACTTATCGATACCATATTTTATATCGATATCAGTTTTGTATTATGACTTGATAAGTTTTTCAAACATTCACAAAACGTATCAATACCCATTCAAAAATATCGATACCTTTTATTAGGTATCAATAAATCATCATTGGTATTGTTGGAAACTAACTTTAACGGTTACTGAATCAGACATTAAATGCTATTAGTATCGATACTTTTTGTTGCAAGTGAATTTAATGATCTAGTATTTTTATCCCTAACAGCTCTATTTATTTTCTCAACAACCACAATGGTTGGAAATAAAATAGAGGGTATAAATATCATCTTCTAAATGTCCTACAACAACAAGAAAGCATATTCAAGCAAAAAGATCAATCAAATAACCATTGTGCCAAATATTTTCATACTTTTCTTTCATACACTTGTAAGCTTCATTGCTATTCTATTAGCTCAAGTGTTTTTCATTGTAATTGAGCTTAATTTGCAAACACTTTGATCTTCTAAGGATTATTTCTTTGTTTGCTTCTTTGTATCTCTTTGAAAGGGTTTGTGCCTTAAGGTTTGGGTAGAAATTTTAAGGGAGTTTGTAAGGTTAAACCTTATTCTCAAAGGTTATCAAATTAGTGAGTTTGGAAAAATCTTCAGTTGTGGAAAGCTAAGGTAGTGCAGTAGGCAATTGGGTTGAACCACTCTAAACTCTTGTGTTGAATTTTATATCATTTCTCTCAAGCTTTCACAAAATTTTTAAAAGTCAATTCGCCCCCCTCTTGGCAATTTCGGTTTGATTATTTGAGCTAACAAAATCTATCATTCTTGACGATTATGTGATTTATTTGCAAAAGTCATATTTTGATATCGGAATCAATAAAAATCTAGTTTCATTTTTACAAGTTATAGATAGTGATGAATATGATAAATGGTTAAGTGCCATGAAAGATAAGATGAAATATATGGAACAAACAAAGTTTGAGACATTTTTTAATTGCAAAAATGTTCAAAACGCATTGGATGTAAATGGGTTTTTAAACCAAGCATGACTCAAATGAAAATATTGAATGATATAAAACTAGACTTGTTGCGAAATGTGACACACAAAAGGATGGTATTGATTATAAAGAGACATTCTCTCTATTCTCTAAAAAATCTCTTTAAGAATTATTATGGCGTTAGTGACTCATTATGATTTAGAGTTGCTCTAAATGGATGTGAAAGCAATCTTTCTAAATGGATATCTTAAGGAAGAAGTTATGGGCCAACCTGAAGGTTTTACAAATGAAAGAATAAATCATATGGTGTGTAAGAAGTCAATATATGGACTTAAACAAGTTTCATGAAAATGATACATCAAGTTTAATGATACCATAAAGTCTTTTGATTTTCAAGAAAACATCGTTGATCGGTGTATATACCAAAAGATCAGTAGGAGCAAGTTTATTTTCTTAGTTCATTGATGATATTTTACTTGCCGCAAATGATTTTGGTATATTGCGTAAGACGAAAGTTTTTCTCTCGAATAACTTTGAAATGAAGGATATGGAAGAGACTTCCTATGTGATAGAAATTGAAATTTTCTATGATAGATCATAAGAATTATTAGAATTGTCTCAGAAAAACTATATCGAAAATGTTCTAGAGAGATTTAATATGCATAATTGTTTAGCATGAATTATTCCAATATGAAAAGGGGACAAATTTAGTCTCATGTAGTGTTTAAAGAATTATATAGAATGAAAAAAGAATAGAATCAATTCCTTATGATTATGTTGTGAACAGTTTGGATAAATAATTACATGTTCATCTATAGAAAATCCAATTGGTTGAAAGTGATTAGATATTTGGATTCAGATTTTTCTAAATGTCTTGACAATAGGATGTGCAATTTTGGCTATTTATTTTTTCTTATTGATGGAGCTATATAATGGAAAGTTCTAAACTATCTGTCATTGCATCATTTTATGATAGAAACTAAATTTGTGGCACATGTCGCAGTCACAATTCATGCATTATAATTGCAGAACTTATTTTAAGACTTGGGGTAGTCAACACCATTACCAAGCCAATGAAAATTTATTGTGATAATTCTACAATAATATTTTCTTCAAAAATGACAAATATTTCAAATGTGCAAAACATATGGAATTAAATTATTTTGTTGTTAAGGAGGAAGTTCAAAAACAAAGAGTGTCCATAAAGCACCTTAGAACTGATTTCATTATTGTAGATCCATTAACTAAAGCTTTACAACCAAAGACATTTAAAGAACATGCACATAGAATGGGTCTTGATTGTATTGATGAATGAAGTTTATGATGTTCTGACACTCTGTGCTTAACTATGGTGTTTCTGAAGTAAAATGGATGTATTTCATGTTTATTATGATTGTATACACATAATTTTTTTTAAAAATTATTTAAAACGGGAAAATATTTATACTTACTTAAAGACCTATTATATTGAGTTGTAATGTTGTAGCATATGGAAGCATGTGACTTTAACTATATTACAATTGTCATAACTTACATTGCAATATAATATGGTAATGATGATAAGTGCTAATTTTATGCACATTCAATGATTTTGTTCTATTAAAGTTTGTATTTTTATCCCATTGAGCCAAGTGAAAGAATGTAAAGTAAAATTTTAAGTTAAACTATTATGAATCCAATTAAGTAAAAAAAAATAATATGACTCAATTAAAAGGTTTTACTTTTAATAGAAGTTAAATTCATTCGATTACTTGATGGACGTATCAGTTAAAAGTTGATCATTATAAATTAATCATCCTCTACCTATTAAGGTAACACACACAAAAACACGTTAAAGATTATAGCCTTCATTAATTAGAGTTTGTATAATTAAAGGAAAAGATCAAGAAAAACAAAATTAATTTATCAAGTGTTCTTCGTATTCTTCTCCATTAAGGTTAACATACTCCAATTCCACTTAATATTTTTTTAAATAAATCATTATTCATGGATTTGCAAAATCTAATATTTCAAATTCTAGTATCCAATTTCAATTATTCTGAGGAAAACCAAATTATATTTTTCCCTAATATAAAACTAAATATTTTATTTATAATTAGTGGACAAAATATTAGAGAAGTACATAAATTTTTTTGATAAATTTGATTTTGATCCATTATTGCCTATATGAGTTTGGAACATGACATTCAATTTTTTTCTCAAGATTTTCATGTATTCAAAGAATTCTTAGAAGATAATGTCCCTATACCATGTCCTAGTACGTTTCAAATGCACATGTCGGACACGACAATTTAAAAGAAAAAAAAATGTCGAAATAACATATAGTTTGACATATGAAATAAATACACCATTTGAGAAAACCTATGAACCCCTAATTCACCCTAATCAATTAACATTTCTCCACTTGTTGGTTGTATTGTTCCTTTAGAGCTTTGCATGTTCAAGCCTTCTCCATGCTTCTTCAGCTCCTGGGACCTAATAAACTCTTCAATTCTTGCCTTCAGTTCGGTGTTTGGAATCAACATCTCCGAGGTAAGATGAGATCGGTTGAATGGATCAGTCTGCAAATCATATCGAATTAGTAAAGCACAACATTCCGGGAAATATTATCGTTATATAAGTAGAATCCGTGATGGACTTACACTATCACTTAGAAGATGTCTTTGGATAACAGGTCTGTCTATTGTGATTCTTGAAGATGGTAAGATCACCGGATCCTTCATCAATGTATACTGCAGGAACGAAAAGAGTATGTTTACGGTCGTTCTTTCCAGTTTTAATGAATTCCAAAACTAAGCAAAATATAGCTGGAATGTAAATAGACATACTTGAATTGGATCGAGGAATTCATCAGGAATATCTCCAAGGGCAGCTTCAGTGTCCATGGCCTCTGAAGCCGCAGCCTTGGCCTTTGCACCAAGCTCGATAAAATCTTGTATTATACTCCCATCCTCACCAATTCTTCGAAGAACATCAGCTGCAGCACTAAACAACTGAAGCAAACTCAAGTTTATTAGATTGTGCTTTAAGAACTATCAGTCTAGTGGGAACACCAATACTTAATCCAACGAATGGTTAAACACCCATTAAAGTATACCTGTTCATTATAGGATCGACCATCACTGGAGATGGCAGATGGAAATATGTTTTTGGCATCACCACTTGCCAGATGAACATATATGCGGACAATCTTCCAATAGAAACAATTCACAGTACATAAAACGTCAGTTAAATTCAAAGCCACTTTCCAAGTAAAATCATTAACTTCTTACTTCCTCATTGTAAGAGTATATACCAAAATGAAATTTCAACATTTGACCAACCTGCTTGAGCAACTCTTTCGGCCGGAATTCATACTTTTCGGGCTCTTTCAGAGTGAGTGACTTTCTTTGAGGGCCAACTAATTGCAATAAAAAGTAATTTAACATATTTGCCACTCTCTCAACCTGGAAAAAAGGAAGAATAAAAACAGATCAAGGATTAGAAAGGAGATGGCAAGGTAAACTTCAACAAGTAGAACTTGTCGGCATAAATTTGAGAAATGACAAGCATCGATGCAGATGAAAAGATGCTACCATCTCAGGGAGTAGAAAAGGAGCTGTAATCTGCTCAGATGTAAAAGCCAGCATACTAACATCCTCATTTGCCAACTTCATGTCAATCCGTATAATCTGAACATAATTCGCAATAAATGTTTAATTGAAGTTCAAATTTTAAACATGAATCATACATACACATCCAAATGGGGGGAAAGGGAATACTGACATTCTCCTGGGAGTGGAACAGTCGAGTTCTCTCTTGCCTCTCCTGAGCGGGCCTGCGTTCCCATTCTGCAGTATTTGACATCTCAGCCTCAAGCTCTTTGAGTTCAAGAATTTTGTTAAGACTTTCATCAAGGAGGTAGATGCTATCATTAATCAGGAAATTCAAGAAATTCAGATAAACACCCTTTTCTTCTTCCTTCGCAATCTGATAGAACATTTCAACAAAATTCAGAAATCCATTGATTGTTAAACTAAAAACAAATCATAGAAAGTAACCCATGTATTAGCCAGTGAAGAAGACCCTACCTGTTTCCAAGCATTACGGTGACTAGGAACTTGCCAAAGATATTCAAGAAGTTCAGCAATATTATGGCGGATGTTGAACTTATCATAGAACTGTACACAGATATGAAACGATGATGATCGACAATGGAAACTCGAAGAAATTATAAGATTAAAAAAAAAAAAAAAAAAACTAACAATTGGTAGCAATTACCTGTGTGTGAGAACCTGTGAATTCAATGTCAACATATAGCTTCAAAAGATTCCGCACAAGATATTCCAAAGACAGTTGATGCCCTTCAAATAGTGTCGATGTCGCAGATGAACCACTGGAAAGAAAGAAACGAAGTAGTGTGTAAACTTACGGAAAATTTCGTGTGAGAAACATGTGACAACAGCATGCATTTTTCTAAAGAGATTGAATAACCTTCTACGCGGCATCCAACAGTTCAAAACTTCAACCATTTTTGCTCTGAGATAGGGGTTCTTGATAAATTGCGGACTTGCCATAAACATAATAATAAAATTCATAAAATCATCCTGACAAGCAAAGCACAAGAATAAATTAATAAAACCATAACGATATGAATGAACTTGAGGTATGATCAAAAGTACATAGCTATCCAAATCTAAAACCTACCAGTACAACTCCATCAAGAGCTTTCGGAATCCGAGAAGCAAATATTAATAGTTCCATAGCATCTTCCACAAAGTGCTCTGGCATCGAAGCAAATTCCATCGGACATGTAGGTGGCAGAGGCATTTTAAATCCACCAACCAAGCCAACTAACCAAACCACCATTAGTCGATAGAACGAAAGTGCTTGTTGAATAAGTGCCCCATCCTAGTGAATAGAAGAAAGCAATAATTCAAAATGCTACCAAATTTATAAATTTCCTTTCCTCAAATACATCAAAAGCAAAGATAAGACGATCATAAATAATTAGAATTATATCAATAGAAAGCCCTCTACTCAAGGTGAAAAGAATGGTAATATGGAATAATAAGACGGAAAACAAAGGGATTGATACATTTCAAAGTTCAGCAGACAAGCAAATCCATATGCATGTCTGCAGAAACCTATATATTTGGATTCGGGCATTGTCAAATACAGGTGTATTTAATTTTCTTTTAAGCTCTCCATATATTTGGAGGATACTTGGAGAGTAATATCCTCATACCATATGCAAATATGCACCGGACATAGGTATCCAATACAGATACTATAAAGAATTGGAGCAACATTTAATGCGGAAATGCTCAAGGAAGAAAAGATAAGATGTACCCTCAAAATTTGAGCCTCGTAACAGAATTTTTCCTGTGAATACAATTCAATTTCCTTCTCAAGCCTCGATATATCAAGCTCCAGTTGTGAAGAAGGTGCCCGTCCTTGCATAGCTTTTAAGGTGGCAAGTGTGTCTTCACTTCTTGAAATGTCCTGGGTGACGGCATATCAAATAAATCAAATCATCAGTAGAAGAAACAAGAATGGAAAAAGCTCGGGAATCAGTAAAGCACTACCTGGACTAGATGCTTAAAGTCTGAAAATGCCTTTAGGAGGCCCAAGTTGAGTACCCTAGCAGTCATAAAGAAGCATTCACAAATGAAAGGATATTTAGCTTTTTCACTACTACTTCGGGTTGGCTTCACATTTGGGGAACTTCCAGAACTAGATGCTTCTTGCAATTGCCTCAAATTATTTTCACCATCATTATTTAGTCCACTCCCATCAGTTTTCACAGGATTATCTTTATCGATCCATTCAGCCACTTCTTCTGATGTTGCGTGCAGAGCAGTTAACCCCCTAAAAATGGTTCACTATCAATACTTAACAAAAAGAATTTAAAGCATATAACATTTGGAGCAAAACGATCATGATCTCCATTGAAAAAGAAGGGGAGAAAAAGACCATCACCTCAAATCCAAACGGCTACAGTAGAAGACATAGGTTGGATCAATTTTATCTCTTTTTGTTAAATTTGCATCCAAAAATGGCTCTGAAAGTCGGAGCATAACAGCACTGAGATTGACAAACATGCCGGAACTTGCACAAGATATAGGATCCACCTATCATACAGGTCCGCAAAAACATGTCAAATAGGCTAGAGGATAGATACATAACCAGATTTACAATTAAGAAACAACTCAAACTTTTGCGGAAAAAATTCTTAGGTGGAAAAAACAACGAACAAGTTATTGATGCAACAGTTAAGCTCTTGATGCAATCTAACTTAAACAAGGAATGTCATTTAGGAGGGAAACCTGTATATGGGCCCTTGATGCATTTTTATTGATGACTTCTGCAAGATACTCGAGGACACTGTCACGAGTCTCGGAGTTTTTAAGGAGACAAAGAAGAACTTCAGCCAGACCATCATATAAAGTATTCATGAGTGTCTTTATTGTGGTGAATGAAGATAACAAGTCAGCTGCTCGTCTAGTTGATGCATCTGAGAAGCACTGCTGGCTGTAATTTTGAGAGAAAATTTATTACTAGAGAAAGCTAATAGGAAAAAAAAGTCATAAATGTTGATAATTACATTAAAACAATTTCAGGCAAGAAAATCTATACTATCAAACAAACACAATGGCATGGATTTTCTATACCAGTTTAAATTTCCAAAGGATCTGTAAAACACACTGATAAAAATAAGCTTCCAAACAAATAAAGATCAGCATCAAACATCATTATATGGAACACACTCAAGCACTTCATCGAGTCTCTCTCAAATGCAAAAAGTGAAGATTTTCTTACTAGTTTAAACCAACAAAAAATAAAATTTACACAATGCTAACCACGAGTTGAATAGTAAATTACATGGATGTATAAACAAATAAAACTAGTACAAACTATTCAACTTTATTCCAGTGAACAAAAACTATGAAACTCAACAAATGCCAAGTATCAATCCAAATTTAGGAAGGCAGCTCCAATGAGAAAACAGTTGCTCGATCTCCCCATTCACTCAAAAAACTTGAGAGGAGCAATCAAGACTGCTACAATAATAACAGCCAACAAGCAACATAATTAAGAGTTCACCCTTGACAAAGATTCCAATAGTTGACATCATCAAAACAACAAAAAGCTGCAATTGACTGCCATTGCTAGCCAGCTATCCCACCAGTAGATCATTATTAAGCAACTGCACCAAGAGGCCAGACAAGGTAATTAAACCATTGGTTTTGAGATGTCATTCAGTTCAAAAAACTGAACATGTCTTCCCTTATACAAGTATCAACCAATGCACTGGCCTCAATGCTTGCTCAAATGAGAAACCCTGATATAAATGCTGCCTAATACTAACTGGCCTAAGATCAGTTACCCTAGTAAAATGTACTTACTAAACATTCATTTGACACCCAAAGAGTTCAATCATTCAATCCAATGTGCAAAGCAAAAGTGCATTCTACAATGCCAGCTATGTTTCCAACAACAACTTATATAGAACCAGATTAAAAATAATAGTTATGTATATAAACATAATGAGGTAATACTCGTTCTCAATTAACACAACAAGCTAACGCAAAAATCAACATCCAAACTCACCCAACATCAGGCTGGCTCTTGAAAATGGTATGATCAGGCAGAGCACTAACATGGAAAAAGGGGCCCAAAATGCTAGTCATTTCGATGACACGTCCATTCAAGTAAACTCCTTTAGGAATCCACCATGGATGATTAACCAAGCTCTTAGCACCAACAGGGAACTTAACCAAATACAACAAAGCCCTCAAAGGTTGCTGAAAATTTCCCAAAGCTGAAACTTTCAAAACACTCCCTCTTAAATCCTCATACAAACCTTTTAAGATAGGGTCCAAAGTATCAAAATCTGAATCCAAAAAGAAGTCTTCCAAAAACCCAGGTGGACAATCCACCCCACTTCCTAAATCATTCCCTCCAAACCCATCAAGCATTACTCCACTTGAAACTTCAGCAAAAACTAAGGGAAACAAAGGGGAACTGGAAGACAAAGAAGAACCGGCTTTGGGGTTACTATCTTTTAAATTCCCATTAGAAAACAAATCAGGATTTCCCAGATGAATCCTAGCATATGAAACAGCCAACTTCTTAGCCTGTTTAGCAGCAGATTCCATCTCAGAACGCAGCGTCTTGTCTTTCATGTTGGAAATCTTCTTGATTTCTTCATGAGCTCGCTTGTAACAACCAATGAGATAATTAAAAGGGGGTTCTGAATTAGGGAATTCACCAGACAGACGATCAATTAAAACCCTTTCCATTAGATCACGTGAAAGTAAAAGATTTTTGCCTTCACTTAAGATCTCAGCTGCGGTCATCTCTAGGTAAACAATCCTTGGATCAGAAGAAGAAGATGATGGGTTCTCTTTAAGGGTTACAAGGAAGATCTTCCTTAGGATTATATCTTCTATTTCTTCTGGGGTTCTTTGGGGTTTTTGCGTAGCCATAGTTTCGAAGACAAAAAAGGGGATAAAAACTTGGTTTTTTCCCTCTCCTTTATTTTCCTGTGAAACAAACAGGGTTCTCTTTATATTCCGGAGAGAGAAGAATAATTAGGCTTTGAAGAAAACTATGGAGGAAAACAGATAAATGAAGATTGAGAAATAGGTTTCATGAAGACTGTAGGAAAAAGCTGATTGAGTTGGTCTTGAACTTGGTTCTGTTTTTCTCCAAGTCTTTGTGGCCGTTGATTAGCTTGTTGATTCACTATGATACTGCCACGTTCAACTTCTTTGTTTCTTTGGAATCTCGTAAACTCTCCTCTTTCTTCCTTTTATCGCAAGTATACTTACAAATATTTTCAGATTTTATTTTTTTTTACTACCAAAATTAATTTATTTTATAATAATAATATCTACTTAAATTTTAATTTGTATTATATTATTTGAAACAAAGCTAAGGATAATATTTATATTATTAAAATATTAATATTTTGTACTATTAAATATATTATAATTATCAAAATATTAATATAATTTTTTAATAAAATATTAAGAATACTTAAATTTTAATTTATTATTAAAATTGAAATAAATTAAATTTATATTTGAAAGCAAACTTGTGTAGTGCCTGACTAACGTCAACTGCTTCTAGAATTGAGAATGAACAAGGTAGAAAAATAAATGTTCACAAAGTTCAATTTTTCTAAATCTGCAATGCGTTGTCCAGAAATATAAAATATTGTCCTATAAATACGTACAACAAGTGATTACAAATTCTGACACTCACCAAATTAAACTTCTCACTTTTGTACCTAAGATCTAAATAACTCTCTTCTAAGTTTTCCCCATACAAACTTAGGGCAAATAACCAAGTAACTCATTTGATTTTGTACTTAATGCATTCACGAGAAATGTTCCTCGATGAACAATAATAAGTGTTCTCATATCATTACAACTACAATTCTCCTCAATTTATAAAGAAGTGAGACTTGCTAATGTACTATATCAATTACAATCAATCTTCCACTAAAACTAGCAAGACTACAAGCACAAGAAACATATCTAATGTGCTTGGGATGAATCTTGAATCTCCAATATATGCTTCCAAGTTTTACTCGATTCAATCCAATCCCACAAAACTTGAGAAGTTGATTGTATTTATCCAATCAAAACCAATCTTCAGGATATGTTGTTATAACCAATTTGGATATCATAAATGTATTTATAGACATGCAAAGTACCGAAAAGATTCAAAGCCAAATAATTTTTATTGTCAAAATTTGTCAACTTAAACATGACAAGTTTCTGAGCTGAGCAATACTACGAACCAGTAGAAACTGCTCAAAAATTACCTCAACAATCTCTCATTTTGATAGCTTTTTGAACAAGACCATAATACGAAAACATATTCAGTAAGAGATATAAAATGCTCGCCTAAGTAACTTTCCCTTAATTAATCATACTTAACTAACAAATTAATCATTAATGCCATAAAAGAGGATGATGGCATTAATAATTAAAATACTAGAAATTATATATAAGTGAGCATAATCGAAAAAGGATACAAAAATATAACAACCAGCCTATTTAAAATTGAGTTCAAAGTTCCAACACTACATCTTCAAAAAGAATTGAAAATTGAAAATCATTAAAGAAATAACAGTAGTCTACCCAACTCATCCTACTCCCTCTTTTTGTTCAATAAGTTTGCCAAAGTGTTGTTAGAGTTGCTTGGCTAGTAGGATCATTCATCAAGGCTTAGCACCATGTATGTTGGCTTGAAGTTGTGGAATGATATGTTCTTGAGAGGCAATCTCAACATCCAAATGTTGTAGCATCCTTTGTTCAATGGTTGACAGTTGCCCAAGAGTATCAATTTCAGTGCCAACTGGTATAAGCAGTGCATCCACAGGTTGAGCTTCAATATCAGGAATGACTTCAAGATTGGCCTTAGAATGCTTCCCTTCAAGCCACTTGTAAGAAAACTTTAATTTGGTAGGTTTTCTCTCATATTTTCCGTTGCAACAATGAACCAATTTAATAATGTACATGCCATAAATTTCATTGAATATATTTAAATAATTAAAATATTTTTTTAAGTAAAAAAAATGAATGAAGAGTAAATAAAGTTGGGTTATGCATTACAAATACGAACCAATCTCTTGTATTATACTTTGAATTGCATTTTAGTTTCTTTATAATAAAAAAAGGAATAAATTAGTCCCTATACTTAGATGAGTAAACAAAATTGACCCTCTGTTAAAATTGCACCGTTAAATATTTATTTTAGTGTCTATATATAAGGTATAATAATAAATTTAACCCTCAATCTTTACACATTTTTTCAATTTAACCCTAATCTTTTATTGGAAGTAAATTAGAATTTTTTTAATGGTTATAAGATTTTTTTTTGTTTAATTGCTTATAAGATTTTTGAAATATAATCACAATTAAAAAAAAATTAATGAGTTGGTATTGTTATTTTTAGTAAAAAAATATATTATTTGTTTTTATTTGTTTATAATTCTTATATTTTTAAATAATATTAAATTTTAAAAGTGTTTAATAGATTCTTTTAAATTTGTTACTAAGGCCTTTTTACCTTTTAGCCTTATTAGTTTTAAAAAATTTTAATTTACTTCTAATAAAATAGTAAGGGTTAAATTGAATAAATATGTAAAGGTTGAGAGCTAAATTTATTATTACATCTTATTTATAAACACCAAAACAAACCATTTGCGTTGCAATCTTAACGGAGAGAATGTTTTACTCACGCTAATGTAATTCAAAATATAATTACATAAATAAAGTTATAATTTTGCTTGAATATGCACAAACTTGGATGATAAGTAGTGCATTTTGTAGCATCTATGCCTAGTAAAATCAATGTTTGACCAAACAAATCATAAACCCAATTTTCCCACTTTACCAAACATTTCTGGGACCTATTAACCCAAGAATCTCTTCCCAAAGCCCAACATTTCCAACACTTGCAAGGCCAATTACACTTGGGCTACAAGCCACAACTATCCAAAACCCAGCCTTTATTTCTTCATCTAATTGTTCTTTGTCCCACAAACAATACCCATCAAAGAACCTAAAATCCCTTGCCTTCACCACATTTCTCTTCACCATCTCAGCAGCATACCCTACACTTTCTTTAGTCCCATAGTACAACCCTTTCATTACTTCTTCAAAAACCCCACTTTTCTCCACACCACCATCATCATCATCCTTTGTTGGACTCACCAAAAAAAACCCATCTTCCAATGGCCCACCAAAGAACAACGGCACATGAGAGAACACCTCCGAGACATCTGGGATAGTTGTTGATCTCATTTTTTTGATAGATTTGAGCGACGATTGATTTAGTATGATCCCTAATGGGCCTATGGACCCTGCTTTTAAGAGGAGGATCACCGTCCGCTCGAAAATATGGACCCCGTCGAGTTTTTTGGTAGCGATAAGTAGACAACCTTTTTCGGGCTCACGGATGGTGTGAGCCCATTTGTCACCAACTGTAACAGGTTGAGGTGGTTGGTCCACTACTGTATCAGGACCAGCCCATGATGAAGGGCTTGAAACTTTCTCGGTTGCCACTAATTTAGCTCTAAACGAACGCCAATCAGAATCAAGGGTGGGCTTCTTCTCATCATTTGAAAGGCAGCCTACATTGGTAAAATCAATAATGATATAAAACCATTTTCAGGTTAAAATTTGCAATAGATCCCTATACTTTTTCACAAATTTAGAATTTAATCTTAACACTTTTATTTCTAGGAATTTAGTCTATTTACTTTTTAAATTTTAATGATATAAAACAAGAAGGTTATATTCAAAGAAAATGAATACATGAATTTATTAACCAACTTCGAGTTTAATTAGTGAATATATTTGAATAAGAGTATTCAAATCATGACAAAAATATCAAACCTGAAGTAAGATTTAATAAGGAAATTGAAGAACTTACATGTAATAGAACTTGGGGAAGCAACTTTGGTAGAGTAGAAAAGGTTGGAATTGTTGTTGGGAAAACGAAGTGTTTTAGGTTTGATTGAGGGCTCAATCTCAATAGTTTTAATGAAGGATGTTGATGAGAAGAAACAAGCTTCCATGTGTTGTGTTTTCGTCTTCTTTGCTTTGGCTAATGGAAGTGAAGTCCCCAAAGGATAAGACCAAGCAAGTTATAGTTGGACTTGAGAGTGGATTTCTATCACAAGTTCATTCCCGCTCTATCCAATCATTTCTTCAATGCCAACATTTCTCATCAATTGTGTATAATTTTGAGCCAAATTTATGTATGAATTAATTATTATTATCCACTCATTGACGACCAATTTATACAATATCGAAATTAAGAAAAATTGGAGAAGTACTCCTGATTTTCAGAACTTAAATGTTGCAAGTTGGTGAGTGCTAATAAGAACAAGACTTTCCATTGGAGTAAGACTGCTTATCTTTGATTAGATTTTCTTGGCCTTAAATTGTTTCTTGTCTTTGTAAAGAAAAAATACAAATGTTAATGGATATGGGATAACATTTGCTCCCTAAAAACTTGGACTTTCATTGTGGGTAGTAATTTATTGATTATAATTTGTATGATTTTTTAGTAATTTTTAAATTTTACAAGGATTTTTTTTTAATTTGTTATTAAGGCACTTTTGACCATTCAACCTTATTAATTTTAAAAATTTCCAATAAAAGAGTAAGACTCAAATTGAATAAATATATAGGCTAAATTTATTATTATACCTTATATAAAAACACTAAATTTTACGTCAGAGCCTAATTTATTAATTTTTTCAATATAAAAGTTAAAATGCTATTTAAGGTGTAGTTTAGAAAATTCTGTCATACTTTTACCATGATTATGTGTAACAGCCCGATTCTGACCCTAATCGGAACAGTGGTTTCGGGACTACAAATCCGAGTCAATAGAATATTTTTATATTATATTTGGTGTCTATGATCTATGAGTGAGTATGCGCAAAATTTTCGTGAACTAATTTACCCGTTTGTGTGTTTAATTTAACGAAAAGAGCTAAATAGCATAAGTGGTAAAAGTAGTCTTCTATTTAATTGAGTGGTTTAATTAACTTGTCTTCTTTTATATGTGGACTTAGGTTGTAAATTAACCAAATAGCATGTTAGTGGACGGCATTTGGCTTTAATTTTATATTAATATGTTTTTATATACATAAATTATAACTTAAAATGTTATATTATAAAATAAGTTAATAATATTAAAATAAAGAAACATGTTATTCATCATCATTTTATTTCTTCATCACCGAAACTAAAGAAGAAAGAACTTAAGCTCTCAAAACATTCGGCCCTTGCATGCTTGATTAAGGTATGTAATTGAGTTAGGTTTTTGATAATTTTTACGTTTTTGAAATCGCTGCTTCGAATACTATCCGACCCATGTTAGAATTTCTGATTTTGATGCATGTGTGGTGTTCGGCCATTGATGAAAACTTGTGTTTTGTGATGTTTGATGATTATATATTAAAGATATGTTTTAGATTAACATGTTTTATATTGAAAATTTTGATGATTTTGAGTAATTAGGACTAAATTGTGAAATTTGTAAATTGAAGGGTCAAAATGTAAAATAAATGGATTGTATGGACTTGTATGGACATGAGTAACATTCGGCCCTAAAGGAGTGTGTGCAAATTTTGAGTATTTTGTGTTTTGTGCAATAGGGACTAAATTGTAAAAATTGTAAATGTTAGGGGTAAAATAGTAATTTTCCCATCTATGTGTTTTTGTATTAAATTGAATGAAAATATATTTGAATAAGCTTAATTTGAAATTATTTAGATCAAGAACAAAAAGAATCGGGATTGGATCGGGGAAAAACAAAGTTGAACGAATAGCTGGGAAACCTAATCCGTCGATTTCCGAGGTAAGTTTTTAAGAAATTGGGATGAATTGAATTTTAATCGATATTAAGGTGTATATGTTAAATAGAAATAAGCATATTAAATTACTTAAGGCCGAATGTGACATTTGATAAGTTATATGCTAGCCGAATATAAGATTGATTTATATATAAGCCTTGATTTATTTGAGTTGAATGAGTACATATAGATTAAGAGGTTTAAATGTGGAATTTGTAATGGGTGATGGATGTATTTGAATATGTAAGTATACATGTTTATTGAGTATGGCTGAATGTGATGGTAATTTATAGGAAGAATAAGTTGTTTTGAACATGTACATATATGTATATATACGAATGAAAATGAAATCATATGTGTTTATATGAATGAAGAAAAGATCAGTTAATGGGCATTATGTGTGCGAGCTTAAATACCGAGCACTGTGTGTGCGGAATCTGTCGTCTGGCACTAAGTGTGCGGAAAATAAGTAATGGCACTAAGTGTGCGATACATTACAAGTAAATAGCACTACGAATGCACTTTATCAAAGTAACGGCACTAAGTGTGCGATACGTTACATGGTTTGCACTAAGTGTGCGGGTTTACGGATCCTCCAAGGATATCAACTAGTGAATTGTGATAAATGAGATGAAATAAACAGGTAAATGATTCACGATAGTTGGATAAATTTAGTACTAAAGAGGTAAGTTATTCTTGTTTTAGAAACTAAAGAAATGAGATATGATTATAAATTTTTGAGTTTGTTTGAGATGGAATAATAATGCATAGGTATTCGGTATTGAGATTACTAAATATGATAGTTAATGAAAGGTGACATGATTCATACTTATGTTTATAAGTTTCGTTGATAATCATATTAAATTGATTTAAATTGTATAATGTTAAATTGTATGTTTTACAATTGCTTATAACTTACTAAGCTATGTTAGCTTACTGTGTGTGATCATTTGACTATTTTATAGATTTTGAAGTCTACGTTCGAGCTCGGGGATCATCGTCAAAGTCAATCACACTATCAACTATCTTTGGTACCCTTTTTATAAGTTGAACGTTTGGAACTATGGCATGTATAAGCTATATTACTCTTTTGAGTTTATTTTGAATATGATGTATAAAGGCCATGCGAAAATGGCTATACTTCTATGCTTGAATATGGTTTAGTCATGCTTGATTATGGTGTAATTAATTGTGCATGTTCGGATATATTATAAACTTATCATGAAAGTTTATTTCATATTATGTTATGTGTGAAATATTAATGATCAAATTATAGTATACTTACTTGTAATATTCGGCCATGGCATTGAATTCGGTCATGAGGTTTGAATGGTTAAATTATTGTGTGATTAAATAAATATAGGTATATTTGTCTTAAATATTAGTGCATTTGATTGGTAAAAATTGAACAAGGGTAGGTGTACATATTCGGCTATTGTATTCAAAATGACCAAATGAATAGTATTTTTACTATTTAATTTAGATTTGTTTTTATATGATACTAATGATATTATTTGTGATAAGTTTGTTAACGCTTTAAATTTTAAAAATGAAAGCACATGTTTGATCGTGATAGCATGGATTAATTTTGTATTAATTAATGTAATAATATTTTTATGAGTGTGTTGACTGGTAGTGTGACGAGTAATGCCTCGTAACCCTAATCCGGCGATGGATACGAGTTAAGGGTGTTATATTATGCCTAAGTACTTGAACTATTATTGAATTTATTGAGTATAAGTACTTCAAGCATAATATAAATAATATATATACACAATATCTTAATATACAAAAACTTAGACTTTTGAAGATCGGTGTTTGCAAATGCTAGTATTATAATCCTATATCGGTATAAAATAGGGTGTAAATGAGATATTAGTGTTTGCAAGTTATATGAGTTCGACTTGAAAAAAAAGTTAAATTCAATTCGATAATTATCAAGCCGAACTCGAGTAGCTCGAGCTTTCAATCGAGCCAAATTTGAGTTTAGTAATACTTGACTCGAAAGACTCGCGAGCCTTATCGAGTTTTTTATATTTTTATATTATTAAATTATGTTATTGCTCTTAATATATATTATTAGCCCTATGCTTAATTACTATCGAGCTCTAGCTCGAGTTTGACTTCGAGCTTAAAAATAAATGTTCGATCGAGCTCGAGCCAAGTATCAATATTCGAATTTCAAGTCAAGTTTGAGCTTGATAATATTCGAGCTTGGCTTGACTAGATTATACCCCTACTAAAGAGCCTATAATATAAAATAATTTGGGAATAAATATAAAAATTATTTTGTTTTTTTTAATTTATAAATTAAAATAAATTTTTTATAAGTAAATAAATCTTAAAAGCAAAAAAAAAAAAAAAGCCAAAAATTGAAATAACCGATTGAACCAAAACCAAAGAAATTCAGTTCGATTTATTCAATTTTAGGGTTAAATTCAGTACAATTTATTTGGTTGTGTTGGCTTAATCAATTTATTCGGTTTTTTTATATAAAAACTCGAACTCACCGAATATAAACCTTCAATATCTAATACTTACACTCGAATTCAAGTCTGAATAACCTAGCTTGTAAAAGTGCATCTATCTAAATCACGAGCTCACCAACTTCTACCGGTAAGGTTGCATCTTTGGGATATGCAACTCGCTTAAGGTCCTGAGCCAACCTGTGAACCATTCCATATATGCTATCAAAATTAGGATGTGATCTATCAAACACGGTGAACTCATGGACTTCATTGTCTATTTCAATTGAGCTTGCTCCTGATGGTTTTTGGACCCCTACGCTCTTCATCTGAAGCCTTACCGTTGCAACACCATCCCAATCTCCTGCCGCAGCAAATATATTAGCTAACATGGAATAATTTCCTGGATCCGTACGATCCAATTTAAAGTGATCGAGCACTTTCTCAGCAAGTTCCGTAGCACCATGTAATCGACATGCCCCCAAAAGGGTACCCCAAATAACAGCATTCGGTTCGAAAGGCATGGTATTTACGAGCATAAAAGCTTCCTTCAAACGCTCTCCACGGCCTAAAAGGTCGATCATGCAACCGTAATGCTCAATTTCAGGAACAATTCCGTAATCCGTTTCCATTGCGTAAAAGCACTGTATGCCCTCGTCGATAAAGCCTGCATGAGAACAAGCACACAAGACTCCAATAAATGTAACTCTATCCGGCTTAAATCCTTCCTTCTTCATTCTTTCAAAAACACAAAGTGCTTCCCTGCCATGGCCATGCATAGCAAACCCCTGTAGCATAACATTCCACGAAACAACATCTCTTTTTGACATTCCATTGAAGACACTCCATGCCTTGTCGAGACTACCACACTTTGCATACATATTAACTAATGTGTTACACACCGCCACACTACATCGAAACTTAAGCCTCTCTATTGAATCATGAACTTTTAAACCCATTGCTAACGAACCAGACTCGGCACAAGCAGCCAATATACTAATAACGGTGCCATCATCCAACTTGAACCCATTTCGCTCCATTCGATCATACAACTCGATGGCTTCCTTTGTGAACCCCTTTTCGACATATCCGGAGATAATTATAGTCCAAGGAACCGATGTCTTAACTGGCATCTTATCGAACAATACTCTAGCCATATCCATATCACCAGCCTTACTATAACCCATCACCAACGTTGACCATGAAACAATATTCCTTTGAGGCATACTTTCAAACAACAGAAAGGCTTCCTCCATTTCTCCTGCTTTAACATAACCATTCAAGACCGTATTCCAAGTAATCATACTTTTCTCAGGCATTTCATCGAACAACTTCCTAGCTTCCCCCAACTCTCCAACTTTCATCAACCCTCCAATCATAGAGTTCCAAGAAACAACATCTCTATGTTCCATCACCGTAAACAACCTCAAAGCTGCTTTAATACCCAAACCTCCAAACCTTGAATAATTATCAATAAGAGCATTGGGTACAAAAATATCACCCAAAAAACCATTCTTTTCGATCTGGGTATGAATCATTTCCACCATTTGTAAACAACTACAAGCTTTTAAAAGAAAAGGGTAGGTGAGGGTATTAGCCAGAATCCCATTCCACTGCATTTCAAAGAAAAAAGAAAAAGCTTGGGTGGGCTGTGAGTTTTGTACATAGGCTCTAATCAAAGTGTTATACAAATGAACATTGGGGTTTTGAATTTGGTTAAAAACGTTAAGAGCTAAGGTTATTTGGCGGCAACGTGAGAAAGCGGAGATTAACTTGGGAGCAATGGAGAGGTGTTGGTGAAGATTTTGTTTGATTATTTGGGCTTGAAGTTGTTTAATATGGCTTAAGTTGGTGTAGTTGTGGAGGTCTTGGAGATGTTGTTCAAAGAGTCTTCTTGTTGAAAACCAGGAGGGGGGTTTACAAGGGATGGACATTGGGGTTGGTTAAGCTGAGATTTCAATTGAAAGCGAAGAGACAAGGCATCCATTTTTTTTTCTCTCAAGGGACCATAGTTTTCTTCTATGTTCAAAATTTCGCCTCTATGATATTGAAAATAGTAGTTTTAACTTAGCCTTAGCTGGATTACTATAATTTTTAGTATAAATTTAAGGATTAAGGAGAGATTATAAGTAGTTTTAAATATTGTATTAAAAAGAATAGATTAATATTTAAAAAAATAAAAAAAACCCTAATCTTCAATAACCACATCAAAATTTTTAAAATATTCTAACTTATACTAATATCCAAAATCTTTAAAAATTGTATTAAAAATATTTATGTGAGCTTAGAGCTCGCGGTAAAATTTTGCGAAAATAACTTATATGATACTAAAAATTAACTTACGGCTAATTTTTTCATTGTTAACGTGGTTGATAGTAGTTTTAGAAAAAATATTTTTAAATATGTTGTAAAAAGGTGCGGTTTGTTAATTTTATTTCTTTCACATTGCTGTTGAATTAAAATTATCATTTTTAGACATGATATTTGAAATTAAATTTTTAGTTAATTTTAATAAATGAAATATAAATTTTAAATATTTTTTAAATAATTAATATAACTTATTTGTAAAATTAATGATACATAAAATATTTTAAAAATTTAAATATAATGATAAATAATATTTAAATAATTTAATATAATTATACATAAAATATAATATAATTTAATTTTTATATACGTTTTAAATAGTTAAGATAAATAAGAGATAATGACATAAATTCTCCATGCACTTTAACAAAATTTCAATGTGGTGCTTGTACTTTCAATTTGTCCAATATGATATATGAACTTTTATTCGCATATACTTCCCTTTAACGGTGTTATTTCTGGTAGAACATATGACCCACTTAAATGGTGTAGCGTGCCACTTTTGTCGGACATTTTTCTTTTAATTTGAGAACATGTTAGGGGACTCAAATTAAATAACCCAAATTTTTTTTTTGACTTTAAGCTTAAGGACTTAAAATAATTTACCCAATAATGATTACCCTTAGATTGAAATTAAATTAAAAAAGATTAATTTAAATTTTCCTTAACAATTAAAACTTGCATTACAGGTTCCAAATCATCACATCAAAATCAAAATTTGTTGGTCATTAGAAGGGATTCAGTTTTATAAAATCATAGCTCAATATTGAATATACAATCTCTTTTCTTTTTTTCTTTTTCTTTTTTCTTTTTTCTTTATACAATTGAATTTTTGGCATATAAAATAAGTCAAATGGCAATATCATCATTAAATTCAAGCTTTGCTTGCTTCAAACTTCAAACCCCTTCTTGCTCTCTATGCCTAAAGCTTTTCCCTTGAAAGAAAAAGGTAACTCTTTTGCTTCATTTCTCTGCCAAAACCAAAAAATTTCATGTTAGGTTGAGTTTCATTTTCAAATTACTTGTAAAAAATTTATCTTTGATTCGAGATAAAAATCAAAATTACTCAGCTTTGACTCATATTTAAATGAGTTACATATCCAAATATTATAATATCTGAATTTGGTAAAAGTATCTGACTCTATATAAGAGTTTAATTACATTTTGCTTACTTTACTTAAAAAAAAAAAAAGACAAATTAGATCAGAGAGTAAATTAATCATTTTTATTAAAAATCCATCCAATTTTATTCTTAAAAATTGGCATGGCTAATATAATAAGTAAACAGTCGCCACATGTAATGTCATAAACCAATTTTAACCATAGAAATAGATGAATTTTTTAACAGAATGACTAGTTTGTTTTTTTTATCTAACATGTTAAGATTAATTTACCCATTTTAAGTAGAGGGATAAAATGCAGTTCAACTTTAAATACTTTTATCCTCAGAATTCATATTGCTTGATAACTCAAGTTATTCGAACACGAGCTCAATATTGCAATAATAAAATTAAATTTAAACTAATTTATTTTACGCCAAATGTGATAACTCGCATTAAAACGAAATAGTTTACGAAAACAAATGTATCGTATTATGCCCTAAATTACCTTTATCAAATCTTGTTCTTCGAGCTGCTAACCGGATATGGTTTTCATTCCTTTGCAGGAGTTCATCAACTTGATTGGATTCAAAGACTAATGGTCCCGAACACCCAACTTTCAACTGATGATTAAAAACCCAGATTAATTAATCTCATTCATCAATGAGAATTATGGATGATTGTTGAAATTGAATCTTTACCTTGTTATTGTGTTTAGTCATCATTTCTTCATGACGAAACCCATCAATGGCGTCAAAGAAATCTGATTTCTCAAACTTGTTTTGTGCTTGTTGATCAATTAAACCAGAAAAATCAAGCTTTTCCGATCCGTTTGCGGCTTTGAGCTTCCTAGAATCAGTATGAACACCTTCAGAAACATTTTGGTTCTCTTGTGTAGATGAATTGAAAATGTTGTTCGTATTTGAGAAGATGAAGCTCGATGAATCTTGATCACTGATTTGACTGATCGAACTAGGTTGGTTATAAGAAAGCGTAGATTTCGCATCTTTCCGTTTTTTCGCCCATGAAAAGCTGTTGGATCCAGTGATTACCGGTGGCGGAGCGGTGACAATATCGCCTTGTGACATCGTTGTCAATTGAGATGTCTCCGATCTTGTATCGAACGCCGGTTGATTCAGATGAACAATTCCATCCTTGGGTTTCGGATTATTTGCAGTAATTCCCTGCTTTTTGCCACCGAATCGAGCATTGTCCCGTAGGTCCTGCATATACAAAATGGATGAGCATTAGGTGTTTGTGCTAATGCCTGACTGAACCAACGTCAGTGTTGAGAATTGCAGAGACCTCCTTCGTTATTGTTTTATTGAAATTGTTAGCTTCCTGCAATGTTTTACGGGGTCTTCTTGTTTTTCGTGTCACTCCTGGATCTCGAACTCCTCCTAACTTCTTCCTGAAATTTTGATGAACAATAAAAAACTGATACATAATGAAACAAAATCATGCATTAGAACTTTATTCACCTTCGCAAATCATCTCGCTGTTTGGCATCGATTTCTTTATTAGGCGAATACTTGGGCAAGCTTGAAGGGTCGCAAGGGAACGGTTTCGTATGGAAATACTGAAAGATAGAGAAGTTAAAAACAGGTGATAGAACATTACAAGAGGCCGAAAGTGGAATCCATTAATGGAGGTTTACCTCGGACATGAGAGATGAAGATGCAGTTCCACGCTTATGGGGTTCAACAGAAAGAAGGATTTCCAACAAGTTCAATGCAGTTGAAGGGATATCTTTACACCTTTGTTGGAGACAACTTTCGTAAGCATGTTGGGGCTTAAACATGGTTGAATGAGGAAGCTTCAGTTTTTTCCAGTACTCATCTGGTGGTGAACCACATAGTTTGAAGATTTTATGCAGTTGTTCAACCTGCAAAACAATAAAAAAAGGTACGTTACTCGGACTTATGCATGAGTGAAATCCACATCCAAGTCCTAAACACGAACACTAGAGAAAAATTCACCTCAGTTCTGCCTTTAAGAATAGGTTTCCCCATAAGAACTTCAGCAAAAACACAACCAACACTCCATAAATCCACCGAGACTTCATAACTTGTAGATCCCATCAGAAGCTCGGGTGGGCGATACCAGAGAGTGACGACTCGGCTAGTTAACTGGTTTTTGTTCTTTGAAGTTAAGATGTTTGCTAATCCGAAATCCCCTAACTTCAAAATTCCTTGATTGTTCACCAATATGTTGGATGCTTTGATGTCTCTATGCATTACACCTCGCAAATGGCAATGCTCTAACCCCGTTAATAGCTGCTTCATATAGCATTTCACCTACACAATAATGGGAAATCTAAACTGAACTTCTTAAACATTCGAGTAATCAAACTCGATGTTAATGGATCCTATTTGGGTCATTCGTTATTTGTATGGAGGTTATGTTACAGCTACAAGTTGCAGAAACATACCTGAGCCTCAGTGAAGTTGATATCAGGACAAGATGATAAACCAGCAAGATCATGTTCCATGTACTCAAATACAAGGTATATAGTACTTGAAAACCTTGATGTGATCACCCCTTCTAATTTCATGACATTAGGATGGTTCAGCCTACGTAGGATCGTTATTTCTCGAGCCATAAACCGAATGCTTTCGGGTTGAAAGTTGTCAAACCGCACCTTCTTCAAAGCAACCAACCTTCCGGTTTCGACTTCGCGTGCTTTGAACACGCTACTGTACGTGCCTTGTCCGATCTGCATGAACATTAAAAGGGAAATGAAGTGTTTGTATTCTCAAGCTAAGCAAATGGCTATCTTGAAAGAGAAACCGAACCCGGAATTTAGTTTAGTCGGTTCATGCAATCATATTTTGGATAATTCTATCATAATTTGACAGCCATTTTGAATATATTGAAATTAGAGAAATATTAAAAACCTTGTCGAGTTTCTCAAAAGCATCAGCCTGCAAAGGAACCCAACCGTGAACGGCTTCACCAGCGGCAGAGCTAAGCCAAGCAGGCCAACCGGCGGCGACTTGTTCAGCCTCCACAAACCTTTGAGAAAAGCCAAGTTTGAAGCTAAAAGAACCGCTCTTTCTCCCTGAACCATCCCTTTTAGATTTCCTCAAATCTCTGCTTTTCTTTGGGTTAATAATTTTACCATTTTCATCCAATTTCTCATCATCTTTATCAACCTCTAACCTCCCAGATTGACGTTTCGATGATGAAGATGATAATGTAAAACCATGGCCGTTTTTACGAACCACTGGAACAGGGGAATCTGTCACCGGTCTACCACCGCCATGTTTGGAGGTAATACAACCCATTTGTTCAGCTCGAAAAAAAACCAAGATTGACCCAGATCAAGAAAAACAGGTCTGGGTCAAAAGTGGTAAATCATTCCCACATTAGAACCAAAGTTGAACCATTTTAATCTGGGGAAAAAATGAAAGAGAAATAAAACAAAACAGAGTTACCAAGAAGAAAAACAGAGGGGAGCAAAGAAAAAGAAAGAAAGAAAAAACAGATATTGTTCTGTTTTTTTTCTTTTTCTTCTCTGTCTTGGTGTTTGGTTGCGAGATCTGCGGAGGGAACGTAAGAATTACCAAAGAAAAAAAGGAAAGAAAAACGAGAGAGAGATTCGTGGGTCCATAATAGAGTTTACAGGTTTTCTTGTTTTTGCAAAATCTACAAAAAAAAAAAAAAAAACATTACTTGTTTTCTTGTTTTGTTTTTTTGTCTGTTATATATTATCATTATTTGTTTTCTGTTTGTTGATTTGGTTTATCAAACCATCATGGAAGTATTTACGTGTATTTAATATTTAAAAGTTGGGCTGTTAGATTGGTTAAAATTTTATATTAGTCCTTGTACTTTTACAAAATTTGAGATTTAATTCCTATACTTTAAAAGTTTTTTTTTAAAAAAATCCAGTTCTCCTACTTTTTCAGTTTAAAAATCTTTGCCCAATTATTATCATTCGTTCTTAGTAGTGGTAAAAGTACTATGGAGGCCTTTGTACTAGGGGTCGAATTACATTTTGCTCCCTCTATTAAAAAATAGGTATATTAGTTAATGTACGTTAAATTAAAGATCAAATTGAACATTTTGTTAAAAATTTATACATTCTTGCTGTTACAAACTAATCATGTACTTTATTAGCATGAGGTACACATGTACACCACAAGTCATTGTTTGGTTTTTTGTCAGTTACACCAGTTTTTAACAATACAAATAGATGAAATTCTTAATAGAAATGAGCAATTCGCTTTCCAGTCTAATGTACAATGACTAATTTGTCTATTTTTTTAGTAAATAAGACAAAATGCAATCTGATTCCTAATACTGGGGCCTTCATAATACTTTTACCTGTTAATAGTTTCCTTCAGAATTTGTCAGTTTAACCTATTTAATTTTCCGTCAATCATATATCTTGTCATATTAGGGCAACTTAATTAATAAGTCAAGTTCATAAATTTTAATAAAAAATACTAATATTGTTAATGTTTGAACAAAAAAGTTTAAATTATAAAAGTAATAAAATTTAATTTTTAATTTCATATATTAATTTGTATTTTCAACTCTCCCATTTATTTATATTCCACAAAAATAAGTTTTATTATATCCTCAATTACCATAAACATGTGACATTGAGTACATATACTTTCAAAAAATAAGAATAATATTTTTTCGATGCCACGATAATCATCTAAAATTTATTACCTTATTTAGATAAAATTTTATTCTCAAATATTGTGTTGATGATATTTCAGACAACATAATCAGTGCAACAATTAAGGAACGATATTCTAGGATCTTTAGTTATATTAGTGGTTGTATTTTTTGTAGTTTACTCTATATAAGAAATCTTAATTTGTACAGATATAAAAGTTTATTTTCGAGTAGGAGTATTGAATCTGTATTTATATGTGTCATAATACTGGGGACATACTTTTTATCCTAATATTTTTGTTTTATTCATGGTACCAGAGCGATGACTCTTAAAGACGAAGGGATTTCTGGTTCTGATAAGAAAACTTTCAGTCCTTACACTTTGAGCCCTAACAACAATCTAGGCAACATAATTACTCAGGTGCAGTTAAAGAGAGAAAATTATGAAGAGTGGGCATGAGTAGTGTAGACTGCGTTGAGGGCCAAAAAGAAGTATGGTTTCATTGATGGAACCGTGAAACAACTTGCAGATGATTCGCTGGAAATTAAAGATTGGCAATCAATTCCATTCATTTTTCATGGGTATTTAACACCATTGAACCCTCTTTAAGATCAACTATTTCTCTTGTGGAGAACGTAAGAGATCTATGGAAGGACATAAGGCAACACTTCTCCATTGGGAATTGACCGAGAGTGCAGCAATTAAGGTCAGATTTGACAAACTGTAAATTGGATGGATAGATCATAGTCAATTACCATGGAAAGCTTAAAATCATATGGGATAAACTAAATAATTATGACAAAATACTATTGTGTAATTGTGGTGGATGCATATGCAATCTCACTGTTGAGCTGAAAAAGAAAAGGGAGGAAGAAAGAGTTCATCAATTTCTAATAGGCTTGGATGAATAATACTATGGTACTATGTGCACTAATAATCTGAATAGGGTATATGCAATGGTTGTTCAACAAGAACGAGTAAGGATAATGTCGTGAAAAAGAAATGAGAAAGGCAGCCCCATGAGCTTTGCATTTTAGGCTAGTGGGAGAAATTCAAGGGGGACAAAATTGTGGTTTATTCACATTGTAACTGTGAGGGACATGAATTGGGTACCTAGTTTTAGTTGATAGGGTATCTAAATTGGTGGGGAAATAGACCTCACTCTAGTGCTACAGGGCGAGGAAGCGGGCGTAAGCACAATAGTGATGGAAGATGTGACAACGTTAGTGTACCACGAGAAAATGTCACTCAAACATTTGCAATAGTGAATGGTCACAAAGGCGTCATAAACTTGAATAGGAAATGGCTTAGTGGTTTGAATGATGAACAATAGAGCACTTTGCTAAGAATTTTGAGTTCACAGAAGACTGTATCTAATGAAAGGTTGACTGGTAAGTAAGGAATTTTGTCTTGGATAATATATTCAGGGGCTTCCCATCATATGACTGGCACAAGGGCTTGTCAGAGAGATCTGTCTGACATTGTCCCGTGTTATGTTGGATTGCCAAATGGTGAAGCAGCTGTAGCACGAAAAGAAGGAATGGTGCATCTTAGAGGAGGATTGTAACACCCTAAACTCGGCCTAGACGTTATGACCGGATCTAGCGTGTCACATAAAAGGTTTTTAAAAAGCTAAGCGTAAGCTGAAAATATTTTGTCTCTTTAAAACTGCGAGTTTCGGTATTTATTAGTAAAAACCCGGTTTGTTTAATGTCCTTTTTATGTAGTTATTAATGTTTTAACAATAAAACTGTTTCCACTGTGAAAAATCAAACTTGAGTATTTGCAGGAGCATGATGTTATGAAAAAAACAACGATTGATTAAATTTTAAGAAAATCCCGTGTTTATGAAATAAACAGTTAGTGATGAAAACTTAATAAATGTTGATTATTAATAACAATCGCAAATTGGGACTTTAGTTTTTAAATATCAAGAAGGGTTTTCAATGAAAAAGCGATTTTCGAAAAACACCTCAATGTGACACAACAGATTCGGGCCTAACTTCTAGGCCGGGTTTGGGGTGTTACATTTTATGGTATCAGAGCCCGGGTTGTAAAACTCAGCTGTGGAATGGGTTCAAAAATGTTTTTCAAAGTTGTTTGAAACTTGATTTAAAAGTGCACGTCCTTAGTGGAAGTATGGCACCACGAGTATCCGGCACCAAATCCGTAAGTCTCTTTATTTTATGATTGTTGATATAATGATGGTATGATTGTAGTAAGAAAACTATAAGAGATAGTAGTAGTACATTGGAACTTATAGCGCTAGGAGCTAAGACTATAGAGATTGGGACTTTAGGAATACGATTCGCGAAAACAACTTATATACTTACTTCCCATAAAACACTTGTTAATAAACACTAAATTACATACTAATTCATAAGATTCGTAATCAGATTAATTCAACTCGGCAAACATGAGCACTAGAGAAAGAGGACACGGTAGACGTGGCCGTGGTAGGGGCCGGGGTGCTGGGGTTGGGTCCGAAGCATCTGGGCACATGCCCGAAATGGACGCACCTGCATCACCAGTGATCGAAACTGGGTCTCATGACCGAACGGGAGGGGACGATGCTTTGTCCCAAGCTATGCTGCGAGTATTGGAACGAGTTGCTGGGGCAAGTACTGGATCGGCAACTCGTGGGTCTGTATCTGAGCGACTCAAATCGAATGTAGTTGAAGTTTTTAGGGGCATTTCTGGTGTAGCCCCAAACGTAGCTGAATACTGGCTTGAGGCTGTAGAACGGATTATGGATGATTTGGATTGTACAGCTGAACAAAAATTGAAAGGGGTTGTGTCATTACTGAGAGACGAGGCGTACCAGTGGTGGCTCACTGTGAGAGAAGGTATTCAAGCTGATCGCATCACCTGGGATTTCTTTAAGACAGCGTTCTAGGGAAAATATGTCGGGGCTAGCTATGTGGATGCCCGGAGAAAAGAATTTTTGA
This sequence comes from Gossypium australe, assembly GCA_005393395.2. Classification (NCBI taxonomy): domain Eukaryota; kingdom Viridiplantae; phylum Streptophyta; class Magnoliopsida; order Malvales; family Malvaceae; genus Gossypium; species Gossypium australe. The sequence goes on along the minus strand of CM016622.1, from coordinate 95,650,118 downwards.
ATCTGGTTCAGGGAGGTAAATCTGTGGCAGAGTACGAGGCGGAGTTTTTACGTCTAAGCCAGTATGCCCGGGGAATCGTCTCAACTGATTATGGACGCTGTGTGCATTTTAAAGATGGGCTGCGTGATGAGTTACGGGTACTGATAGCCCCGCAGAGGGAGAGAGATTTTGCTACATTAGTGGAAAAGGCTAAAATTGCTAAGGAGGTAAAATGCTTGGAGCGACAGAATCGAGATAAGGATAGGGGTAAGAACAAAAGAGATTCTGGGTTCTCAGGTCCTGCAAGAGGGTTTCATAAGAGGCCTAGGTTCGAGGGGCCAGCTCGAGTGGGTGCTCCAGCTATTACCAATCAGTTACAGCCTTCTGTGGACTATGGGAAATTTCACTTGGGCGAGTACTAGAAAAGAACCGGCAGGTGTTTCATATGCGGATCCAAGGATCATCGGTTTAGGGATTATTCTCGAGAGCCTGTTCAGCCACAGGTAGTTTGTCACAGATTTGTGCAGCCAGTGAGAGGCGCTCAGCAACCGCCGGGAGGTTGTGGCTCGAGTTGGGGTGGAAATGGTTTAGGACGTGGTCGGGGGTGTGTTGGTTGAATTGGATTGGGTTACACAATTTCATTTGCATTACCATGATTATAGGGCTCAGGCCCAAATTGATGTCTTATGGGCTCGGGCCTAGTAATGCCGGTTTAGGGGATTGCATATTGAGTTTTCATAAACTCACCCCTCTTTTTAATTTTTCTTAGGTAATTCTCAGTAGGCGGTTCGACGTACTGGAGGACTCGGAGGTGGCCACACTACGAGCAGTTCCGGATTTTCGTATTCTACTTTTTTTTATTTTAATTTGGGTTATTATTGTAACAAGGCCTCTCTTAAATTTCGATTTTTAGTTTGGTATTTTTAGTTTATTATGTTTTAAATCTGCTCAACATTTGATCGCGGTTTTCCAAAATAATATCAGTTTTCAAAACACTTCGCTTTCGTAACTAAGTTGTAAATATCACGTTTTCATAAGTCAATTGTTTTAAATTAAGCTTCCGCATCGAACAAGGTTTTGAAGGTAATGACTTCTTAATAAATGTTGATTATTAATAACAATCGCAAACTGTGACTTTAGTTTTTAAATATCAAGAAGGGTTTTCAATGAAAACGCGGTTTTCGAAAAACACCTCAAGGTGACACGCCAGATTCGGGCCTAACTTCTAGGCCGGGTTTGGGGTGTTACAAGGATTGAAGTTGAAATATGTTCTTTTTGTACCTAATTTAAAATACAAATTGATTTCAGTTTCATAACTTCTTAATGACTCAAATCTGGTGTTGCAAATCACTAACAAAATATGTGTTATACATAACTGAAATACGATGAGGTTGATTGGAACAGGTGAACAACGTGAGGGGCTATGTTTTCTTAAAGAGGTGGTTTTGGAAAATGCTTATAAAGCTTCTAGAGTTGTAGACTTCGATCTTTGGCATAGGAGAATGGGTCATCCGTCGAATAAGGTGCTAGAGCTGATTTCTGCAGCAAAAAAAGCTAGTAAAAGTAGTGATAACTTAAGTTGTGATGTTTTTTTTAGAGCAAAACAAACTAGAGAGATGTTTTTATTTTAGTGAAAATAAAGCTAAAGATTGTTTCGATTTAATGCATTGTGATTTATTGGGACCTTATAGAGTTTTAGCTTTTTGTGGAGCAAATTATTTTTTTACTATTTTTGATGATTGTTATCGTGTTGTGTGGATTTATTTGCTGAAAGGTAAACATGAAGTTGCTTGTGTTCTTAAGAATTTCATTACTATAATTACAAAAGGGTTTAAGAAGGATGTGAAAACTATAAGGAGTGATAACGACAACAAATTTATGTGTCTGATAGAATATTTTGATGAGCATAGCATATTGCACCAAACTTCTTGTGTAGAAACTCCCCAACAGAATGGACATGTCAAGAGAAAACACCATCACATACTTAATGTGGCGAGGGCTTTGATGTTTTAGGCGTACTTGCCGATTGATTTTTTAGGTGAATACATTCTTGCCACTGGATACTTAATCAATTGAACATTATCTGAAATTTTAAAGGGAAAAACTCCTTGTGAAATTCTCTTTGGACAGCCCTCTTTCAATAATCACAATAGGACTTTTGGGTGTCTTTGTTATGTGCATAAATAGCTTAAAGATAACGATAAATTTGCCAGTAGAAGTTGTAGGTGCGTTTTTGTGGGGTACCCTTTCGACAAGAAAGGATGGAGTATCTAGTTTCAAGGGATGTGGTGTTTGTAGAAACAAATTTTCCATATGCCACACAAGTGTTTACAGGTGATAATTCCACTAAAATTATAGATGAGCCTAATGTGCATAAGGATTGGGAAATTGTCGAAGAAGAGCAGGAGGTATTGGGCAATGAGAAACCTCTTGAAGACAATCTTATTGCTGGGGAAAATTTTGGAGACATAGCTATCAAAAATTCAAAAGAAGGGGTTGTGCTAATAGAACACCAGTTGGGTTAAGGACATAGAATTAAACAATCATCCACTCATCTGAAGGATTATGTAACAAATAATGTGAGATTTAGCTCCTCATAGAGTTCATCTCTCCAATCGCCTTTCTCAAGTATGCTTATCCCATAGCCAATTTTGTTAATTATGATAAATTTTCTTCACAACATTGGTCCCTTTTGACAAGCATCACTACAGGTTCAGAACCAACTTCTTATAATGAAGCAGTCAATAAAGAACGATGGCGGAAAGTTATGAGAAAATAGATTCAAGCTTTGGAAGAGAATGGGACTTGGACGATGGAAGACTTGTCTCTTGGGAAGAAGGCTATTGGCAGTAAATGAGTGTACAAAATAAAATACAGTTCAGATGGAAGCATGGAATGGTACGAGATTCGACTGGTAATTCTTGGCAATAATCAAAAATAGGGTATCAACTACCATGAAATTTTTCCTCCCACCGTAAAGATGGTCACTATACATACTTTTCTCGCTGTGGTTGCTGCAAAGAAGTAGGAACTACATCAAATGGATGTGTAGAATGAGTTCTTGCACGAAGGTTTGAACGAGGAAGATTACATGAAAATGCCACTAGGTTTTACCTCAAAAGTCCTGGGAAAATGTGTAGACTTTGTAGGTCTTTGTACGACTTGCGTCAGGCACCACACTATTGGTTTGCTATACTAGTAGATTCTTTGATGGAGTATGGTTTTCACCAATCTTGCTCAAACTATTCTTTGTTCGCTTTCCGCGAACAACACGTGCAAATACATGTTCTTGTCTATGTGGATGATCTCATTATTTCAGGTAATGATGTCAAGATTGTGCAACAATTCAAGGAGTATTTGAGCAGTTGTTTCCATATGAAGCATTTGGGACGGTTGAAATATTTTTGGGGCATAAAGGTGGCGAGAAATGCTGAAGGGATTTTTCTCTGTCAACGAAAGTATACCTTGGATATCATCTCTGAAGTCAGCTTGTAAGGAGCTAAGCCAGTGAAAACTCCACTTGAGCAGAATCATAAACTTGCTCTTGTAGAAGGGGAAAATACTCATAACTTCGCTCAATATTGTTGGCTGGTAGGAAGACTAATCTATTTAACTATTACACGACCTAATTTGAGTTATCGTAGGCATATTCTTGCTCAATTTATGTAGCAACCAAAGAAGGCTCATTAGGAAGCTGCATTATGAGTAGTACGATACTTGAAGGGTAATCTTGGACAGGGAATTCTTTTGCGAGCAAATTTTGATCTCAATCTGTATGCTTATTGTGACTCAGATTGGGCGAGTTGTCCTTTGACAAGACGCTCCTTAACAGGTTATTTTATTTGTTTGGGCAAATCTCCTGTTTCATAGATAACCAAGAAACAACAGACAGTTTCTCGCTTCTTTACCGAAGTAGAATATCGGTTAATGACTACTATAGCTTGTAAACTTAAAATGGTTGAAGGGTTTGTTGCTATTTCTTGGTGTCGATCATTCTGGTTCCATGCGTTTGTACTGTGACAGTCAATCCACTTTACATATTGCAATAAATCCTGTATATCATGAGTATACGAAACATATCAAAGTTGATTGCCATTTTATTCGCGAGGAGATACAAAACGAGAATATTGAAACAACTCATGTGCGTTATTCTCTCCAACTTGCTGATATTTTCACTAAAGCTTTGGGCACTGATCAATTTCAATTTCTTCTTAGCAAGTTGGGCACTTCGAATCTTCATGCTCCAACTTGAGGGGGGTGTTGAGGAAATTTCAGACAACATAATCAACCCAATAATTAAAGGAGCAATATTCTAGTATCTTTAACTATGTTTTAATGACCCAAAATTCACAGGCATCGAAAAAGTATGTTATCGGGCCTCCATTTTAGTAAAACGGGTATGTTTACTTAGCTAGTTATGTGTTTAATTAGGTTTTGGTTAGGTAAATTTGTCTTAAGTAGGAATAATTAGGAAAAAAAAGACTAAATTGCAATTGGGGTGAAAGTTGAATTATAGATTAAAGAAAAGCTAAAGGGACTAAAAAGGCAAATAAGCTAATTGCAAAGATTGAGGCGGTTTAAGTGTAAAATATCAAAGATATTTTTTTTAGTTAAAATATGTATATTATATATATATATATATTTTCTTAATAAATGTATATAATAAATAAATTATATTATATTATTATATAAAATAAATAAAAATTTTGACAATTGTATGGTGATGATAATATACATGTGTAATAAGTACATGTATACACTTGTAAAATATATATAATTACTTATTGTTTAAGAAATTATTATTATATTATATTATATATTATATTAATTAAATAATAAACAAAACACATAAAATAGAAAAGAAAGAACAAAGAAAAGAGAAGCTAGGGAGAAAGAAAGAAAAAAAGAAAAAAGAAGGAAAAACTAGGGTTTTAAGGCTTCAAGTTTAAATTGGTAAGCCAATTTAGTCCATTTTCTTATAACTTTGATGTTTTTGGAATCTTAGAACAAAGTATCATTGGATTTATGTTGAAATTTTGTTAGTTGATAGATTTTTAGACATAGTTCATGATAGGAAAATTGATGAATTAAGGATTTATTTGATAGAATATCTAGTTAGAAGTGGTTAAAGGATTAAATTGTAAAATAAGTTATAAGTTTTGTGCTAGAGGGACTAAATTGCAAGAATTTTAAAATTAAGAATTTATGATGAAAATTAGTTGGTTAAGTTTAAGTTTAGTAGGAAATTGAATGGAAATAAGGCATGAATTGTGATAGGAATATAAATGAATTTAGTTAGGACTAAATTGGAATTATAGTAAAAGTTGAGTAGGAAATTCAAGTATTAGATATAAATTGGTGTTGTATTAATAATTATAAATTATTTTAATTTTCGTAGCTAACGTCGTGCCGAAGACATCGGCCAAAAAGGGGAAAGAGAAAGCAGACGGGGAGTAACTCGATAAAAATTATGGTTTGTATTACTATAATTTGAATTTATTTATTATCAATTGTTAAATTTTAATTAAAGTACTTGGTAAGTGAAATTGAGGTGAGTATGAATATTGCATTGAATAAAAGTGAATGAAATTATGAATATGTCTGAATATATGAATTGTATATTGATTGGAAAAGTGAATCGAATTGAATTGAATCGAAGAGAAATTATCTGAAATGTGTATTGATTAGATATTGGAAAGTGATATAAATACCCTATTAACTAGTCGGGCTAAGTCGAATATAGTTGGCATGTCATAGGATTGGAAGTGTTCAGGGATACTTCGACCTCGAGTCGATGAGACACTGGGTGTCACTATATTACTTCGGATAGATTTGATGAGGTACTGGGTACCAACTTACTTCGGCTTGGCCTATGAGACACTGGGTGTCAACTATTGTTTCAAACTATCCGATGAGGCACTGGGTGTCATTCTGGTGTGTTTGGTTGGATCCGTGTATCCACCAAAGTCAGAGTCTTGTTAATAGGGGCAAATAAATGAAATAGCAAAAATTGAATGAAAATGATCGACTTTGTTCATGAAATGGAAAGTGAATTGAAATTGAGAAATGGGAATGAAAAGAATGAATCAAAGATTCATGAAGAGGTTGATGTTCAAATGAGATGTTATATGATATTAAATTGATGAATAGCCAAATTGAGTTGCTATTGTTGAGAAATGAAAGTTAAGAATAAATTAGTTTATTTATGGATTAATTGTTATATAATTTGATATGTTTATTTGTTATTTTACTTAAATAATTTAAATTATAGTAATACAACCGAGTATATCCATACTCAGCGTACAGTTGTTTTCCGTGCGCAGGTTAGTAGAAGTAAAACGATCCAGTCCAGCATCCAGAACCGATCCCGACCTCAGAAAATTGGTGATGTATATTTCTTTTGGTAAAGGTGGCATGTACCTAAGTTAAGTATATGGGTCAATGTAGTTTTGGTTGTGTATGTTAATATATATAATGTTTTGAAATTGGTTACGAGGAATGATAAGTCATTAATATAGCACATTTGGTACTAAATTTGGATTGAATTTGAATGGAGTTTTCTAAGTTTACTTTGATAGATACATATGAATGATTATTTAGTAAGTTTTAGAGATTAAAATTTTTGATATAATTTAGGTGTATTTGTAAATAAATTGTATTGGTTGTGATATTGGTTTTAGATTGATTGCGGTTTAAATTTGCAGGGTTGGTTAAGTTGTTATATTGAGTTCATACGGCCCTATTACACGGGCGTGTGAGCTCTGTACTTAAGAAGAATTTTGGAATTTCACGAAAAAGTTTTCGAGCACTCAAATTGGTCCCGATACACTTCTAACACGTATTTTGGGCCTCGAGGGTCCATTAAAGGGACACTATTAATATTTTATAATATGTATGCTATTTATTTGTATGATGTTCGTAATTTGTCTGAAAGGTCCGGTAATATTCCGTAACTCTGTTCCGGCGACAGTTTAGGGTTAGGGGGTGTTACATATATTTTTGGTAGTTTACCCTGTATAAAAAAATTTAATTTGTACAAATATAAGAGTTTATTTTCTAGTAAGAGTCTTTGACCTGTATTTATATGTTTGAAGTCCATAAGAATGGGACATCTTTTTTTATCCTAATATTTATGTTTTCTTCATATTGGCTTAACCTTTAATTTCCTCTTAAATAAGATTTTAATTTATAATTAAATAAAAGCTATAACTAATCAAAACATAAGTGCTTGTTCAAATATAATAAAAAGTTAAAAACTCATAAATTACTTTGGAAAAAGTGAAATAGTTTATTTTAGTATTTAAGCCTTAAAATGTTATATAATAATTTGAAATTTAATTTAATTAATTCCTATTATAAATTTAAAGTATATTTATTCTTTATATTGCCATTGAAATTTTTAAAATAATCTACAAATTACAAAATGTTTTTAAATTATATTAAAATTTTAAATCTAATAAATAAAATACACACTGCCACTTAAACCCATTTATAATTATTTTTTCAGGTTTACTACTAATGTACATAATAATACTTCAAATTTAAATTGAAAAAAATCCTATCCAGTCTCTCTCGATTTTACTATTGAGTAAAATTGGCTTCTTTAAAAAATTTCAAACAATTTAATTACAGTGAATTTCGAGAATAAGCAGTTAGGGACAATTAATCACGATAATTAATGTTTTTCATCAATTGTACATAGTTTTGATTCATATAATAACAAATTAAGTCTTTGATGTTTACATATTCTGTCAATTTGGTTCAATTTTTTTTTTAAAAATGCATACAAATTTAAAAGTTCAAAAAGAATATATAGCGACAACTTTAGCTTCAAATATATATAGAGAGATAGAGAAAATATTTACATTTTGAGGGTTAAATTTATTATTATACCAATCAAAATAATGTAAAATTAACGAAAAACATTAATGTTTTGATTAATTATCCTCAAAAGCTCATTTTCGAAATTGACAATGATTATATTGCTCTAGTTTTTTTTAGAGGGATTAATTTACTAAATATTGGAATTGAGAGGGACTAAAGAGATATTTTACCAAATTAAATTCAAACCTCGATATTTGTACTATTCTCTCTTTTGGTCCAAATTCTTTATAAAAAGAATAAATTGCAACTTTTGATTGAATAGTGAAGTAAATCTGCTTGGAACTGAGGTTGCAGGCCAACAATTCCACTTTTCTCCTAACAAATGTGGGTTTAGATTTTAATTAAAATTTCATGATTGATTCATTGATATTTTAATCATTTAAGAGGATTAAGTGGTGATATTTATTATTATTATTGAAGTCATCCTAAAGTGTTTAGGTTATCAAGGATTTGTTGTTGCATCTTTTAATGGGTCCATGCTTCATTCTAAAGAAACTATCACTAAAAATATAATTCCACTCTTTTTAGTATTTAAATAAATGTTTAAACCCAGATATTCGAGTCTTATCGTGTGTAAATTATTGTACTTGAGTTTTCTAGTATCATTTAGGGGTGTAAATGAGATACTGGTACTCATAATCTACTTGAGTTTGACTTGAAAAAATATTAAATTCGATTCAGTAATTATCAAATCAAGCTTGAGCTTAATAATATTCGACTCTAATGGGTCGCAAGCCTTATCGATATTTTCATATTTTATAGTATTAAATTACATTATTATCTTTAACATATATTATTAACCCTAAATTTAATTATCAAGCCGAGCTTGAGTTCATTTGAGTATAAAAATTGGTAAACAAATTTAATAGAGCTCAAACTTAACAATATTCGAGCCCAACTCAATCACACCTGTAATTTCACCAGAGAAAAAATCTTATAGAGCAAGTGTACCATATTAATTTATATCTCATTCCAATAATTTAAAATCATCTCATTAATTTTGTCATTGTGGGACATTGCCACATATTAAATGTAAAAGTAAATTTTAAAAATATTTTAAATTTAGTTAAAAAAAAAACTTCACAAACATAGTGAGTTGTTGTCATGTGTTCTAAAAAAAATATTTTAAAAATAAAAAAAATCTATATTGAAAACTCAAAGTTGATTTTTTTTCTTTTATTTTTAATATAAAATATTTTAAAATTTACTTCTACTTTTAAATTTTTTATGTGTAAATGTACCCACAATGCCACGTTAAAATCTAATGAGATAGCTTTAAATTATTAGAGTGGGATACAAGTAAACATGCCATATTTGTTTCATATCATATTTTTAGTCTTATCATTTGCGGTTGTTATATGTGAGTTTTATTTTGTTATATTTTAGTTTTTCATTAATTTATGTTTTTCTTTTATCTTTTATGTCTGTTTTATAGTTAATAAAAATTAATTATTGTGAGGATTGTGGCTGCCCCTCTTAACAATGTCACATTTGGGGTTCAAACCTAAAGTCTCTTCTTAAGAATGTAATATGCCTTCCCATCACACCCTACACTTGTTGGTTTCGTCTATTTATACTTTGTAATAGTTTGGTTTTATTTTATATGTCTGTTTGTGTTGCGTAATAGTTTAATTTTACTTTGTAATTGTTTAAACATGTATATGTAAATATATTTTACTTGTGATTGTACCTAATTTGCACTTTTGATTTAAGTATTGGGAAAAGGGGAGGATTATATGTTCAATGCGAGTTTGATTTGTTTCTGTTGAGGTTTCTGGATTTTTTAGAGTTGTCCACGATAATTCAGTTCGATTCTCAATTTTATATATTAAGTTTAGGCTTTTAACTTATTTTGACAACAAATTTTGTTTTATGACTTTTGTACATTGTAGACACCAAATTTTGCCCGGCCCAATACAGATCAGGGGCCCAAACGCAGTCAAACAAAAAGCAAACAACAGAATAAAAATGGCCTTCTTAAAATGTCCATTAACAGTCCATTTAAACACAAAAACCGAGCCCAACAAGCACTGGCCCAGGAACTAAACAGGATCTGAGAACCCTAGGGTTCCCCCTCTTCCCGGGCGCCGCCGCGCGTCACTCGCACGCGCGCCACTCCAGCTGCCCGCGCGCGTCGCCCTGAGCTCCCCACGCGCCCTGACACCGTTTCGTATCCCCACGCACGCGCCTTGGCCTTCGCGTCTCCCCACCAGCGCCAGCACGCCTGCGCACACCTCGGCAACCGATCACGCCCATGCGCTCGCGCCCATACCCTGCAGGAACACAAACAACGGACAACCAAAACAACGAAACATGGAAAAAACAGTAAACTAATGTCGTGCTTATCGGCTATAAAGCCATGGAAATCAATGTAAGAGGGGATTTTTTTTTAGAGTTTTTTTTTTTTTTCTCTCTGACGATTAGAGACCAAAAGGCGAAGAAAACTCTGGTAATTTCGAACATCAGGAATCAAAACAGAGAAGATTCGTGAAGGTTGGGATTCTTTTTCTTCTCTATTTTCCGAAACCAGATCCATAGATTTATCCCCTTCACCTCCTTCCAAAACGAGTTATATATATATTGTGGCAACAAAAAATAAAAAGGGAGAAAGGAGGAAACCTTACCGGGTCCGACGGCGCGCGCAATCGGGGGGCCCGTCTCCGTCGACGAAGCCAAGTTTCGAGGGCATCTCGAGTTTCCCCTCTCCCCTGGGTTTCGAAGCTCCAAAAAGGGGATTGGAAAGGGACCAGGAACCCCGAGCGGCGGCGCACAAGGGTTTCGAAAGAAACCCTAGCTGGAGCCTAAGGGAAATAAGGAAGAAAAAGGGGGGCTCCTTTCTTCCGAAACAAAAAATGAAAATGAAAAAGATAATTTTGGGTTTGAAATAGGGGAAACGGTGCGATACCGTTTTGAAGAGGGGAGGGTCCGCGTGCCGACCCGTCGGGCGACCCGGATCCGCGCCTCTCCGCCTTAAATGGAATATTGCGCAATCAGTCCTCGCGCTCTTCGATTCCTTTTTAATTCGGTCCTTGCCTGTACGCTGCGTTTTGGGGGTTTAGGGGTTTATTTCTATCTCGGTCCTCCCTGGTTACGCGCATATTTCACTTTGATCCCTAATCCCCTCCCCCTTTCGATTTATCGCCATTTTAATCCTTCTAATTTTATTTTGATTGCAATATAACCCTTTTCTCATCCTTGGTGCAATTATATAATTATTATTATTATCCTCATTATTATTAACACCATACTATTATGTCATTATTTCTATTATACTATTAAGTTATTATTCCTTCTACATCATTCTTATTATTTATGTGCGTACACGTACCTACTATCATCATTACTATTATCATCATTGTAACTATATTCCTAACATCATGTTGAACGCATTTGGTATTGTTATTATTATATTTACTATTATTATTATATTTAGTATAATTATTATTATTATTATTATTATTATTACTATATTTATACTACTGTTTATTGTACATATTGTGATATTATTGCTACCGTCATCTCATTATCGTTATATTTATTATCACCATATTGTTGTTATTTTTTGGTTATTTTTCTTATATTATGTATACATGTATACATTATTTATTTAACCTTCATTCATATATTTACATTTACATCATTTCACATATACTCTTATTTCCATTTGTATCATCACATATTTTTACAAGTTCGTGCTACATTCTAACCCATACAAAGTTGATGTCTTTCATAAAAATAATATTTCGTGTTTAGAAATTCAAGAAAATCGTGCCTTAACTTACTAGGTCTCGAATTATTCTCGTTTAACCTAAATAACGAAATATCTTTTAAGATGGAATCTTTCGAATAAAAAATATAAAACTTGTTTTCGAAAAATCGATATGTCGTGCCCTAACTTACTGGATGTGACATTTCGTTATTTCGAAATATTTCAAGGGATCATTTTTTTTTAAAATCCAGTTTCCCAATTTTAAACTTTCGACATAAGGACATTAATTGATTAATTTGGTACCAATTTTGGGCGTGACGAGGGTGCTAATCCTCCCTTGTGCGTAACCGACTCCCGAGCCCATCTTCTTGAAACTCGTAGACCAAAATATTTTATAGGTGGCCCGATCGCACCTAATAAAAGATCGGTGGCGACTCCCGTTTTTTTTATTTTTCAAAATCCAAAGTCGATTCCCGATTTTATTTTCAAAAAAACGGTTTCGACAGCTTGGCGACTCCACTGGGGACAGATAAGAGAGTCAGGCCATAAAATTGATCATTTTTTGTCCTTTTGTCGATTTGGGAAAATCGTTTTCAAAAATCATCCTTCTCTTAACACAAAAACTTATCCTCGAGAGTACAAAGTGTTGCGCCCTAACTTACTGGGTGTGGCGTCTCGTTACTTCGAGATAAGGATTTTCAAAATAGCAACGATACGAATCGCATCCTATCTTACTCTCAAGAATTGGGCGTGCCGTGTCCTAACTTACTGGATATGGCACCTCGATACTTCGGGATGGGGAGGATTTTCGTTTCAATTCATTTGAGTTTTTAAGTCAAGATCGTCTTTCTCCATTTTCAATTCTGTGGGTACGAAGGTTGCAATAATGTCGATATTTCTGCATTCATATTTACATGACCATTGTGGTCACACCTTTAAGTGGGAGCGAGAAGCTATGCTTTCGTGAGGTTTTCACCTCCGCATGGGCTAGTGGACTGCTTTCGGAATACATCCGTACCTATGTCTTCGTGAAGTTTTCACTTCCGCATGGCCATAGGGAAATGTATTCCCCTGAATCGAACTCGGTCCATATGAGCCTATAATGGGTGAGGATCGAGGAATCTGATGATTCGGGTACCTCGAACTTTAGAACTCAACCACATGTAAAGAGCTTAAGAACCCACCCCGAGCTAAACTACGTCAAACCTTAGTAGTTACCCACATAGATGTTTGATTATTTCACTCGTTTTGTATTCCATGGTACTAACTTCTTGTGTTTTATTCTCTTTGCGCATATCATTTCATAGTTTAAGAGGCATTGGTTCACGGTCTGTTTCTGAGTTAGAAAGCTGGTTATGGAAAGCGAATTCCTTGATAAAGTGGAAGACAACGCGGTCATCCGCACATGGTCAGAACAATGCCAAATTGAAAAAGGGGATAGCCTAGTTGAGGGATATGTGTCGGAACTACGGGGTTTCACCAATATCAGCGTCACACAAAACGAGCTCCAAGAATTGAAAGAAATCTGGGCTCAGTGGGATAACGAGACGAAGCAGCTGTTCTATGGTACTTACGGTGATCTGCCTTACCTGCTTGATGTCAAAATAGATAGGTATCTATTCCGAGCAATGACCCAATTTTGGAATGTTGCTTATAGCTGTTTCTCCTTTGGGGAGGTGGATCTAGTCCCCACAGTAGAAGAATATACGACTCTGTTACGTTGCCCGAGAATCCAAGTCGACAAGGCCTATTCCAAAGCAGTCAACGGCCCAACCGTCGTGAAGAAATTAATGAACATTACCGGGATGAGCGAACAATGGGTCTCAGCTAGAATGCAAAGGAAAGGCGGAGGTAAATGCATACCATGGACATGCTTGGGAGACTTGATCTTGGCGCATCCCGATACAAAGAAAAGGATTGACGTCTTTGCCCTATGTGTCTACGGTCTGATAATTTTCCCAAAAGCTTTGAGGCACATCGATGAAGCGGTTATCGATCTATTCAGCCGGTTAGACAAAGGAGTCACGCCTGTTCCTGCCATCTTAGCCGAAACGTTCAGATCCCTGAATGCATGTAGAAGAATGGGTGAAGGCAGGTTTATTGGATGCGCGCAGCTATTACTGGCTTGGTTCCATAGTCACTTCTGGAAAGTGGAGAAGGGGTCCTATCGGTTCATGACGGATAATTATTCCCCTCTAGAAGAAATAGCGGCTACACCTAGAGGAGAGGATGTGTCCGAAGAAAATTGGATCACGCTCTTCCAACACCTTCAAGAAGGTGACATCGGGTGGAAAGTTCCGTGGTTAACTACTGACCAAATCCTTTATCGTTGCGGAAGCTTCGACTGGGTTCCTCTACTAGGAATTTGGGGTGCCACTGCATATGCCCCTCTACTGGTCCTGAGACAATATAATTCAAGACAGTTCGTACCAACGACATATGGGTTGGCTCAAGGTGAGTTCTCATATGAAGGGGGAAGCTATAAAAAGAGGGTTAAAGAGATCTCTAGTGCCTGGAATCAGATTCATCGAATGAAAAAACTATCCGTAGGCCCGATGACGACCTTGGAGTATAGAGAATGGAGGACTAGGAGGATCAATGACAACATCCCTGAACGAAAGCCCGAGGGTGCCCGGTCAAAGGAGGAATATTTGCGAGTAGTTCCGTCAGAACTGGAGATTGTGAAACAAGATTTTGAAAAGATGAGTGCGGAACTTGAAAGGAAAATAGAGAGGTTGGAAGAAGAGAAGATGCTCCTCAAATTAGACGTAGATGGGCAAAAGGCAGAGACTGAGAAGTTAAGAAAAGAAAAAGAGAAAGTAGAGGAAGACCGAGATGACCTGAAGAAGGAATACAAGAAGATGCGTCTGACCATAAGGAACGCTGGATTAGGAATAACTCCGGAGCAATGGCGACGCAAGATCCAGGAGGAGAAAGCCAAAGCTAGCAGTTGGGAGGAAAAGTTTCAGGAAATGCAAACACAAAATGAGATTCTGAGGAAAGATATGGCAGAAAGCCACAAAGAGAAGAAAGGGTTAAAAGCTAAGATGGCTGAACTCGGGCGGTCCCTACACCACTACCAAAGGCGCGATTCGGAAGACGAACTGAAGTTGAGTCTAAACAGAATCAAAGAAATGAAGGGAAAAATTGAAGGATTAGAGACAACATTACATGGCTGCGAGCTCCGAATTGAACTTTTAGAAGCAAGGGAAGGGCAATGGAAAGAGGAACTTCATCATTCCCACCAGCAAGTTAGAGATCGAGACTACCTCATGGGCGAAGCGATAGTTCAGATTCGGGAAGTGGCTAATCACCTGCAGGCCCTGGCATCTCAAGCTGAAATCGTAAGCATGAAGTACGAGCTACAGGCGGATCGTAACCAAGAGCTGACTTCTTTACTTAGAAAAATCAAAACTTTGAGTTCAAGGGCCAAAGCGTATTTGTAGTCCGCTTTATGTAAAGGATCTTGCCTTCTAATAAAGTCTTCTAAAATGAAGTTGACCAGAGTCGATGCCTTCTTCTTGCATTCATGCATTTGCATCACATCCTATTACATGCATTTAAGTTTATAAAAAGAACCTAATTGGTTAAGCTTAACAGACGGTAAAGAGAAAAGCGAAACCTGGAAACTGAACACCCGTACGGCACGCGAGCTAAATCTAAGAAAATGGATCAAAGATATGAGCAACTCCAAAAAGAGATGGAGCAAACACAAGAACAGTTGACACAGATTAAGAAAGACGTGACGAACTCTGAAAAAAACCTGATGGCTCAAATGGCCCAAATGACCCAACTACTGAACGGGCTGGTGGACAAGGGAAAAGGCCCTATGGTTGTTACTGGGGAAGAAAATGAAGGCACTCCTTCGGGTTTTACCCCACCACACGCACCCGTATTGCCTGAAGAATATCTTCCGAGGCCGCCTGTCACGATTAGGCCCCGACCAGGTCAAAATAATATCAGACCACCCGCGAACTTCCAAGCAGGTTCTGGATCTAACCTAGGGGATAACCCTGCTAACTTGGTTGTCCCTGATTTTGACATGATAGAAGAGACAAGAGCAGAGGCCTCAAGACAGTTAGAGGATCGTTGTAAACGGTTGGAGGAGGAGGTCAAGGCTTTGAAAAACGCCAGCCATCGCCCTGGTGTTAAGGTAAAAGAGTTAAGTTTAGTCCCGGGCTTAATACTCCCGCCAAAATTCAAGACGCCGGAGTTCGAAAAATATAATGGGACCAGTTGCCCAGAAGCCCACATAACGATGTTCTGTCGAAGGATGGCGGGATACGCCGAGAATGATCAACTCTTGATTCACTGCTTTCAAGACAGTCTAGTCGGATCAGTGGCCAAATGGTATAACCAGCTAACCCGCGCTCAAGTCAATTCATGGGAAGATTTGGCACAAGCTTTTACGAAGCAATATGGGCATGTGACGGAAATAGTACCGGATAGAATAACATTGCAAAACATAGAAAAGAAGCCAAATGAGGACTTCAGGCAGTATGCCCAGAGGTGGAGAGAAGTAGCTACACAGGTCCAACCACCCCTCTCAGAGAAAGAAACCGTCAAGCTATTTATCAGTACTTTGAGGGCCCCGTTTATCACCCACATGGTGGGGAGCACAACGCAAAGCTTCACAGACATAGTCCTGGCGGGGGAGATGATCGAAAACGCCATAAGAGGTGGAAGGATCGAAGCAGGTGAGGCTACTAGGAGACCCATCCCCAGAAAGAAGGATAATGAAGTAAACAACATGAGTACGTACAATAAGGGATACCCGAAAGCGGTTACCGTTAATCCGCCAAAAGTCACGGCTGTTAAGCAGCAAGGGACGACGGGGCAAGAGCCAGGCTCAAGACCAAAATTCGAGAGACCCCAGTTTACGCCTATCCCGATAACATACAGAGAGATGTACCGACGCCTATTTGACGCACACATTGTAGCCCCGTATTATCTAGAACCATTACAACCCCCGTTCCCTAAATGGTACGACCCGAATTCTGAATGCGAGTACCATGCGGGAATAACAGGCCACTCGATCGAAAATTGCACTGCCTTCAAAAAGGTAGTCGAAAAATTCATTAAGATGGGGATCATAGAGCTCGACGATCTGCCTGGGAACCCATTACCCAATCATGGGGATGGAGCGGTAAACATGATCGGGAAGGATAGAGCAAGAAAGACCAAGGAAGACATCTCGGACGTGAGGACCCCACTAATAATCGTATGGGAGGAAATGGTCAAAAGAGGGCTGATAAAGTCAAGTCTCGAAGGAAGAAGCGAAAAGCCTGGAAATTACTGCGCGTTCCACGGAGCGGAAGGGCATAAGATCCAAGACTGCACAGAATTTAGACTATTGGTGCAAGGCTTCATGGACAATAAAGAATTAGAATTCTATGAAGAAAACTCGGAGGAGGGGGACGTACACGCGACAGAAGGAGAACTGACCCGCCGAAAGGCCAAGCTTCCGAAGATCATCATTTCCCGCCCGAGCAACTCAGGAAGCAAAGCTCAAGTGATGCCTAAGATTATAATCAAGAAACCCGCATCCTTCCCTTATGAGGAGGACAAGAAGGTACCATGGAGCTATAACTGTAACGTGGCAATGCCCGGGGTAGGAGGTTCAACCAGCACGGAAAATGAAAATCAAAAGGAAGGGTTCCATACACGAAGCGGAAGACGTTATGACCCAACAGGCGTCAGAATAAACCTGGCAAAATCAAAAGCTATGACAGCCGAGCCGGAGGAAGAACCTAGCACCCTCATCAATGTACCTGTAAGAGAGGAGGAGGCGAAAGAATTCTTGAAGTTCTTAAAGCACAGTGAGTACAGCGTGGTGGAGCAATTGCATAAGCAACCGGCCCGCATCTCGGTGCTAGCTTTACTATTAAGCTCGGAAGTACATCGCAAAGCATTGATAAAAGTACTGAACGAGACTTACGTTACCAAAGATATATCCGTCAACAAACTTGACCGATTAATTGGTAACATAAGTGCTGATAACTTTATCTCCTTCAGCGACGATGAGATTCCATCTGGAGGCATGGGATCAACCAAGGCCCTGCACATAACTACTCACTGTAAGGGATCCATCCTACCTAGCGTGTTAGTTGACAATGGGTCGGCCTTGAATGTCTTACCATTGTCGACCTTGAAAAGGTTGCCAATAGACAGTTCTCACATGAAGACATGCCAAAACATAGTGAGAGCGTTTGACGGCACCGAAAGAAGAGTGATGGGAAGGATAGACATACCATTACGAATCGGGCCGAATACATATGAAGTCGACTTTCTGGTGATGGATATCAATCCCTCATACACTTGCCTATTGGGAAGACCCTGGATTCATTCGGCAGGGGCGGTACCTTCATCCCTCCATCAAAAACTAAAGCTGGTGGCAGATGGTCGATTGGTCACTATTAACGCGGAGAAGACATCATAGCAACAGTTACCAATGACGCGCCATATGTGGAGGCAAACGAGGAGGCCATTGAATGCTCGTTTCGGTCTTTAGAGTTCGTCAACGCGACATTCGTCCGTGAGGGGGCTAAAATTCCGGTACCCCAGATATCCAAGACCACGAGGATGGGCCTACAAATGATGATCAGTAAGGGGGCCTTACCAGGAAGAGGGCTAGGCAGATGCCTCCAGGGAGAAGTTCAAGTACCATCACCAAAAGAAAAGAGAGACCGTTTCGGCTTGGGTTTTAAGCCAAACGCCAACGAAATGAGAAGGGAAATGGAGAAGAAACAGGAGAGAAGAAGAGCACGACTAAAGGGGGAAGAAATCATGTGGGAACCAATGACGTTTCCCCATATAGCCCAAACCTTCGTATCGGGAGGGATAATTCACTTCGAAGGTCCTCACATCAACGCTATAGATGAAGGAGAAGCTGGACCGAGGAACCTATCGGGCATTCGTCCTTGTGAACTTGGGAGTATTTTGAACAATTGGACTGTGGAGGAATTGCCTGTAGTTTTTAGAAATTCCACAGAGTAATATTCGAGAACGCGTTTGTTGTTTTAAGCCTAAGAACAATAAAATCTCTTTTGAAGAACGGGCTAATGTTCAGAAATCTTTATTTGAATGAAATGCATTTTTGTTTATTATCACAAATATTCCGTGTTTTCCTCTAAGCAAATTCCTGTTTGTTTTTCTTTTCTTTTTGCTCATTCATGGCATGAATAATTGTCCGTAAATTCATTCTTCATACATTTTGGCACCCATCACAGGTCCCTAGATATCAACGATGTAAGTAACGACACTACAAGCTTAGAGGCCCATTTTGAGCAAGACATGTGTTTGGAAGAACCTCAAGAGTTTGAAGGTGACAGGGATGGTAACTTATCCCCGGATCTGTTGAGAATGGTACAACAGGAAGAGAAACAAGTCCTACCCCACGACGAGGAGGTGGAGAATGTATCCCTAGAAGAAGGAAAGATGGTGAGAATCGGAGCACGCATAACCGAGGAAACAAAACAAAATCTAGTGGAACTACTCCGGGCATTCAAAGATGTCTTTGCATGGTCATATCAAGACATGCCGGGTCTGAGTACTGATATTGTAATGCATCGCCTCCCCATAAGGGAAGAATGTAACCAGTACAGCAAAAACTACGGAGGATGAGGCCTGACGTAGTATTGAAGATAAAAGAGGAAGTAAAGAAACAGTATGATGCTGGTTTTCTACAGGTGGTCAAATACTCAGAGTGGGTGGCCAACATCGTTCCTGTCCCAAAAAAGGATGGAAAGGTTCGGATGTGTGTAGATTACAGAGACCTAAATAAAGCCAGCCCAAAAGACAATTTCCCTTTGCCCCATATTGACACGTTGGTAGATAACACGGCGGGGTACTCATGGTTTTCTTTTATGGATGGATTCTCCGGATATAATCAGATCAAGATGCACCCTGAGGACATGGCAAAGACCACCTTCATAACGTTATGGGGCACCTTCTGTTATAAAGTAATGCCATTCGGGTTGAAGAATGCAGGGGCAACATACCAAAGGGCCATGGTGGCCTTGTTCCACGACATGATGCACAAAGAGATAGAAGTGTACGTTGACGACATGATCGCCAAGTCTCAAACGGAAAAGGAACACGTTGAAGTTTTGAAGAAATTGTTCCTAAGATTAAGGAGGTTCCAATTAAAAACTCAACCCAACCAAGTGTACTTTCGGAGCTAGGTCAGGGAAACTACTGGGTTTCGTGGTTAGCGAGAAAGGAATTGAAGTTGACGCGGACAAGGTCAAAGCCATACAAGATTTGCCTCCACCACGTACTCAAAAGGAAGTTCGGGGCTTTCTTGGAAGACTAAATTACATCGCTCGGTTCATTTCACAGTTAACCGAGAAGTGCGATCCTATATTCCGTCTCCTCAAGAAACACAACCAAGGGGATATGGAACGAAGAATGCCAGAGAGCTTTTGACAAGGTCAAACAATATCTGTCGTCGACTGCCCCAGTACTATCCCCACCAAATCCAGATAGACCATTGATACTGTACCTATCAGTGTTCGATAATTCCATGGGATGCGTGCTTGGACAACACGATAAGTCGGGGAGGAAAGAAAAGGCGATATACTATCTCAGCAAAAAGTTCACCGAATGTGAAATGAGATATCATCGATCGAAAACTATGTTGCGCCTTGATCTGGACAACCCGAAGACTAAGGCAATATATGTTATACCATACAACCTGGTTAATTTCAAAGCTTGACCCGTTGAAATATATGATGGAGTCGACTGCCCTGAATGGGAGAATGGCAAGGTGGCAGATTTTGCTATCTGAATTCGACATAGTCTACGTAAGTCAAAAAGCTATAAAAGGGAGTGCAATAGCAGAATTTCTGGCTAGCAGAGCCTTGGAAGATTACGAGCCTTTGAGCTTTGAATTCCCTAATGAAGAATTGATGGCAAGTGTTGAAGAAATGCCGTGGAAGTTGAACTTTGATGGAGCGTCTAATGCTGTGGGAAATGGAATTGGGGCAATCTTGGTGTCTCCTAGTGGTGATCATCATCCGTTCACGTGTAGACTGGATTTCGATTGCACGAATAACATGGCAGAATATGAAGCTTGTATCATGGGAATCCGGCGGCATGGAGCGGAAGATCAGAGTGTTAGAAGTGTATGGAGACTCAGCACTAGTGGTCTATCAACTCAAAGGGGAATGGGAGACCCGAGACCCTAAAACTAATTGAATATCGAAAGATAGTTTTGGGATTGATTGAGGAGTTTGATAACATCACTTTCAATTATCTCCGCGTGACGAAAACCAAATGGCGGATGCCTTGGCAACTCTGGCCTCTATGACCAAGATAAACCGGCCAGAAGATATGAGACCCATTCAGATGAGTATTCTCGAAGCCCCAGCTTATTGTTGTAATCTGGAAGAGGGGAAAAAGATGATCACCCTTGGTATCAGAATGTGTTGCAATATATAAAAAACGGCAATACCCAGAGCATGCGACGGAGAATGAGAAAAGGATGTCAGAAGATTGGTCTCTGACTACGTCCTAGATGGTGACATCCTGTACAAAAAAAGGAAGGGTCAAGTACTACTAAGGTGTGTGGACGCTGTGAGGCTAAGCAGATCTTGGAGGAAGTCCACGAGGGCATTTGTGGAACCCATGCTAACGGTTTTACAATGGCCAGACAGATTATGAGATTCGGGTATATTGGTCCACATGGAAGGGGATTGCATCAAATATGCCAAAGAAATGCCATAAATGTCAGATCTACGGAGATAAAATTGTGCCCCCGGCACCTTTACACGTGATGACTTCCCCGTGGCCCTTTTCTATGTGGGGCATGGATGTTATCGGGCCAATCTCACCAAAGGCTTCTAACGGGCATCGATTCATCTTCGTAGTCATTGATTACTTCACCAAGTGGGTAGAAGCTGCCTCGTATGCCAATGTCACAAAATCGGCGGTCAGTAAATTCTTGAAAAAGGAGATCATATGTCGTTATGGAATGCCTGAGAGAATTATATCTGACAACATTGAACCTGAATAACAGCACCATAGCAGATATTTGCAGCCAATTCGGTATCAAACCACAAATCGTCCCCCTATCGCCCGAAAATGAATGGTGCGGTGTATGGCGGATGCCTTGGCAACTCTGGCTTCTATGACCAAGATAAACCAGCCAGAAGATATGAGACCCATTCAGATGAGTATTCTCGAAGCCCCAGCTTATTGTTGTAGTCTGGAAGAGGAGGAAAAGATGATCACCCTTGGTATCGGAATGTGTTGCAATATATAAAAAACGGCGGATACCCAGAGCATGCGACGGAGAATGAGAAAAGGACGCTCAGAAGATTGATCTCTGACTACGTCCTAGATGGTGACATCCTGTACAAAAAAGAAAGGGATCAAGTACTACTAAGGTGTGTGGACGCTGTTGAGGCTAAGCAGATCTTGGAGGAAGTCCACGAGGGCATTTGTGGAACCCATGCTAATGGTTTTACAATGGCCAGACAGATTATGAGATTCGGGTATTATTGGTCCACTATGGAAGGGGATTGCATCAAATATGCCAAGAAATGCCATAAATGTCAGATCTACGGAGATAAAATTCATGTGCCCCCGTCACCTTTACACGTGATGACTTCCCCGTGGCCCTTTTCTATGTGGGGCATGGATGTTATCGGGCCAATCTCACCAAAGGCTTCTAACGGGCATCGATTCATCTTCGTAGTCATTGATTACTTCACCAAGTGGGTAGAAGCTCGTATGCCAATGTCACAAATCGGCGGTCAGTAAATTCTTGAAAAAGGAGATCATATGTCGTTATGGAATGCCTGAGAGAATTATATCTGACAACGCATTGAACCTGAATAACAGCACCATAGCAGATATTTGCAGCCAATTCGGTATCAAACACCACAACTCGTCCCCCTATCGCCCGAAAATGAATGGCGGTGGAAGCGGCCAACAAAAATATCAAGAAGATAGTGGGAAGATGACTGAGACTTACAAAGATTGGCATGAGAAATTACCATTCGCACTCTACGCTTATCGAACGTCGGTCAGAACCTCTACTGGGGCAACACCTTTCTCGTTAGTTTACGGGATGGAGGCGGTCCTACCTATTGAAGTAGAAATACCTTCCCTTCGGGTTTTGTCGGAAATAAAACTGGATGAAGCTGAATGGATCCAGGCTCGTTACGATCAACTAAACTTAATTGAAGAAAAGAGGCTGAGGGCTATCCGTCATGGTCAAATGTACCAAAAACGAATGATGCGAGCCTATGATAAAAAGATTCGCCCAAGAGAGTTTAAAGAAGGAGACCTTGTGCTAAAAAAGATCCTTCCCATACAAAAGGACTTCAGGGGAAAATGGATGCCAAACTGGGAAGGACCATATGTGGTAAAAGAAGCTTTCTCTGGAGGTGCATTGATCCTGACTGAAATGGATGGAAAAAGCCTGCCCAATCCCGTAAACTCGGATTCGGTCAAGAAATACTATGCTTGAAGAGGCCAAGGTGAAAACCCGCAAAGGGCGCTTTGGGTCTCAAAAAAAAAAAAAAAAAAAAAAAGGGGGCACCGCGGATTCAGACGATCTCGCTACACCTGAATAGACAAGAAATGAAGTTGGGGGCATCAGCAAACACTTTGAGTTATCTAAACACATGCTAAAGCCCAAAATAGTCTTCGTGAAGTATGTAGGTAGAAGCCCGATCAGCGATATCTAGGGCACCTGACCTTTGTTATCTTTGACATTTTTTCTTTGAGACATGTTCTCTGACAGTCTTTGTATTTCGGACAATTAATTCAACTTTCTTCTCAATTTCTTGCCACATGTTGCATTAAAATAATGAGTGCTGAACTAATAATTTCACAAAAGAAGTTCCGTACATTACTTCGGAAATTTCTGACTAAAACAGGAAACCAAAATAGGACAGTTGTTCAAAATCCCCAAGCAGGTGACAGGGCTGAATGCCTTGAGCGGTTCAGCAATTGGATTAAAACATATCTTTTTGGATCATTTAGAGGGTGACTTGATTACGACTTGCAGCTCGCGAGCCCCGAAATTATCATAAAAGCCAAGTGTTCAAGAGAATGATATTTCGAGATAAATAAGCGACAACGCCTTTAAAAGGAACCAAACTCATAACATGTTTGCATCGTAGCACGCCTAAGTAGGAGTATCTGACTCACCATTGATCATGACATCCTAATCATTAAGCATAAGCATGCATCCATTCTACAGGTCATGTCCTCGAGAAGGGCAGTGTAGGAGGTGGAAGACAGAAGATCTAGCATTCCTGGCACACAGGAGCAGATCGAAAACAATGAGTCTCCTGGCACGCAGGAGCAGATTGAAGACATACATTGAAGATAACAGATCCAGCCTGGCACGCAGGAGCAGATCGAAGATAACGAGTCTCCTGGCACGCAGGAGCAGATTGAAGATAACAGATCCAGCATTCCTGGCACGCAGGAACAGATCAAAGATAACGAGTCTCCTGGCACGCAGGAGCAGATCGAGGATAATGAGTCTCCTGGCACGCAGGAGCAGATCGAGGATAATGAGTCTCCCGGCACGCAGGAGCAGATTGAAGATAACAGATCCAGCATTCCTGGCACGCAGGAACAGATCAAAGATAACGAGTCTCCTGGCACGCAGGAGCAGATCGAGGATAATGAGTCTCCTGGCACGCAGGAGCAGATCGAGGATAATGAGTCTCCCGGCACGCAGGAGCAGATTGAAGATAACGGGTCTGGCATTCCTGGCACGCAGGAACCGACTGAAAATTGAAGTCTTCCCAAAGATAGTAGGGGAGCAAAGTGAAAAGATTAGATTTTGTTTCCTAGAGACGACGACATAGCAAGCTGAAGATCGAAGCATTCCTGGAAAGGACTCGGGCCAAGAAGTCAAGGCTTGGCTAAGCCCGGGCAAAATTGGTCATTCTATCGTCTTTGCTCTATCCTCGTTTCACGACAATGAGCAAAGAGGGGCAGCTGTAACACCCAATTTCTGCCCGGGCCCAAATAAAGCTAAACCAAAAACCCGGGCCCAAACTAAACAGAAAGTAAACCAATAAACAGTCCCTGTTAAAACAGTTCTTACAGGCCCGTTTCATCAGGCCCAATACCCCTTTTACAAACCTGATCAGAAACCCACCTATCCTAGCCCAAAATCTACCCTTAAGCCCAATCACAAAGAGCCCAGTGGCCCAGAATTACAAATTTTTCTCGGAACCCTAGGGTTCCTTCTCTCTTCTTGCGCCGTTGACCCTTCGGTGGCCACTCCCACGCGCGCCCATCCGCCTACCACGTGCGCACCTTTCTGGCTACTCGCACACCCCCACGCGCGCCCCTCGGGCTCCCCGCGTCGTTCGCAGTGCCCACATGCTTTGTCCCCCACTGCCTCGGCCTCCACCACTCTCACCGTTCGACCATGCCCTGCCAGACGCGCACAATAGAGACAAAAAACACAGCAACAGAGGCAGAAATAACCAGGAACAAAGAAGTATGGAGGGTGTAGTTAAAAATAAGGAGAAAAACTGTATCCATCGGCTATAAAGCCGTTAAAAATTGATAGAAAAGGGGTCTTTTTTTTCCAAAAAAATTTCCACAGGAGAACCAAAAGACAGTCGAAAAACAACAAATAGAAATCTCAGAAGGTTATTCTTGTTCTTCCATTTATGTTTTCAGTTATTTCAATATCATCTTTTATTTTTTACTTCAATCTTGAAAAAAAAAATAACAAAAAGGGGTAAGGAGGATATTACCCGAACCTTGTAGTCGCGGCGTCGGAGTCCTCTCTCCGTCGCCGAGGCCGGATCAGAGGAAAAGAGGGGCGGTCTCTCTTTTTCCTCTTCTCGGGTCCACCCTTCGGCCTCACGAGCACCAAGGCTCAGCCCCTGAGATAAGGGCCTCAAACGGAGTTGAAGGCCCGTCCCCACTAGTCGTGGCCATCGGAAGTGGCGTTGATGCGACGAACGTCGGGGAACTCTATTCGGCTGGAGGAGAGGGAAGACGAACGGCGACGTGAAGGGTTTCAAAGGAAACCCTAGCAGATACGAAAGGAAAATGGGGGAGAAAGGGAAGGGATCCGTCCTTCTGAAGTGGAGAAAATGAATAAAAAATTTATTCTTTGGGCTTAAATAAAAAGGACGGAACGACGCCGTTTCGAATAGGGTAACCCGCAACCCGACCCGCTAGCTGGGGGGATCCGCGCGTTTCCTGCCAATGGGCTTATTGCGCTTTCGGTCCCTCCATGTCTCTAGGTTTCTCGGTTAAGTTTTAGTAATATTTTAATTTGGCCCAGAAATTCGTCTTGAAGTTCAATCAGACCCCTCGGCGCTGCATATCTTGAAGGAAGGGATTATTGTCCATTTTGACCCCTCTCCTTCCACGCGCGTTTCAAATAGACCCCTACCCTTTTATTTTATTTCGAATTAACCCCCAAACTTTCGTTTCAAATGCGATTCGATCCCTTTTCAGTTATTTTTAATCTTTAGTCTTTTTATTATATTATTGTTATATTATATTATCATTACATTGTACATGTTTATTATTATACTATTATTATTATATTCTTATTACTATTATTTTTAGTATATTATATATATTCATACCCCTATTATTACTATTATTCCATTTATTATTATTATCATTATTATTTTTCTCATCGTGACTAACCCCTTTTAGTCTTTATGTCTTAATATTGGTACCCCTTTTAGTATATCGACTTTACTTGTTTCACTTTCGGCTCATTATTATTGTTTGCGTTTAGTGCGTG
Organism: Gossypium australe; assembly: GCA_005393395.2. Taxonomy (NCBI): domain Eukaryota; kingdom Viridiplantae; phylum Streptophyta; class Magnoliopsida; order Malvales; family Malvaceae; genus Gossypium; species Gossypium australe. The sequence goes on along the minus strand of CM016622.1, from coordinate 95,623,794 downwards.
TTTTATACGCTCGTTAGCGTTGTATCCTAGTTTTCGTACTCTGTTACAGATTCGTGCTACATTTTAACCCATACAAAGTTGATGTCTTTCATAAAAGTAATATTTCGTGTTTAGAAACTCGAGAAAATCGTGCCTTAACTTACTAGGTCTCGAATTTTCTCGTTTAACCTAAGCAACGAAATATCTTTTAAAATGAGATCTTTTGAATAAAAAATATAAAACTTATTTTCAAAAAACTGATATGTCGTGTCCTAACTTACTGGATGTGACATTTCGTTATTTTGAAATATTTCAAGGGATCATATTTTTTAAAATCCATTTTCCCAATTTGAAACTTTCGACATAAGGACATTAATTGATCAATTTGGTACCAATTTTGGGCGTGACGAGGGTGCTAATCCTTCCTCGTGCGTAACCGACTCCCGAGCCCATCTTCTTGAAACTCGTAGACCAAAATATTTTATAGGTGGCCCGATCGCACCTAATAAAAGATCGGTGGCGACTCCCGTTTTTTATTTTTCAAAACCCAAGTTCGATTCTCGCCTTTTTCAAAAAAGGATGGTTTCGACAAAATTAATCGAAACAGTCGAATAACCGAATTAACTGAATTATCCAAAATGAATCACTACATAATTAAAAACATTACATAATTTTAGTTTTAGTTTTAGTTTTAGGATTTTATTTTTATTTATTAAATTATTTGTAATTTTTATGATTGGGTTGGATTGGATAATTGGATTGGGTTGGATATTTGAGTTTGGATTGGGTTTAGAGATTAGATTTCGATGAATAGTGGGCCTATTTATATATTATAATTTTTTATTAATTTTTCGGTTAAACCTAAAAAATTCGGTTAACCGACCGATTTCGAGCTGAATTAATCACTAACTGAAAAATCACAAAATAATTAACCGACCCCCGACCGAAAAATTCGATTAACCGAATTCGGTTGGTTAACCGAATTTTTTCGGTTTTACCTGAATTTTGCACACCCCTACGTCCAACCACTCCACCCACCCTTCATTTCCTTGTAATAAAATAATTTATTTTTATTAATCGCATTATATTTTTAAATATAAATTAGAATTGAGAATATTTTATTTTTTGGAGTTAAAAATGTTTTATTATTAATATCTTAATTTAAGCAAACAACATATCAATTAAAGACTTAATTTCACTTATGAATGTCAAAGTAGTAGAAAGAAAAATGTTTGATATAGTTGAAGCAACATCCAAGTGTGTGAAATGAAATTTGATATCTCAAAGTGGAAAATGTTTGAAGATCATACGAAAACATAAAATATTTTTCAAAAAATAAAAAAAATTATTTCATTTTTTTACAAAAATACTTTTTTGGTAGAATATTTTTGGACTAATTTATAATAAGCCTTCTACTTTTAGTGTTGAAAGAGAATAAAAGAAAATGGTAAATAAGAAGGAATTACGAAACAATTTAACCTTTTAAAGTATGGTGTCACCTAAAAGATTTTTTCTTCCTACCTTCAATTATCATGAAAGATTTACATATTAGGTCCATGAATATTTAGATTATCATATTTTAATCCGACGCCATCAATTTAACAGGCGCTAGCATAATACTATAGTAAATATACTATTTTGATGAGTAATATTATTCGCATTAATTATTTTTTTACTATTGATAAAAAAAAAATCCTCATTTCGACATTTGATGGTACTTTCAACTAACTTTTTATTCTTCCTTTCTTTGGTAGTTAAATATAATAGAATAGAATTTACAAAAATCGAGTAAAATTATATTAGACACTGCTATAAAATAATGCACAGATTTCTATAATGTAATAATTCCGACCAAAAAATAATCTGCAACATAATGCAGTTTGTATTTTGGTTTTTGTAGTTTGAAATTAGTTAAATAATTTCTATGCTATAAAACCAAGCTTTTATCGAAAGTTTTCAGAAGATTTTTCAATAAAACTGTCGTAAATTTTATTAAGTAAAAATAATTGAATTTAAATAAATAAAAAAGACATAACTTAACTAGGAAAATGATTCCATTTAAAATATATAGGGTTTCACGTATTTCAACACTTTTCTTTAAGTCCGTGCATATATGTTAATCATGCCCAACTTGCTTACAAGAAAATCAAAGCTTGTCTTAGAAAGCCTTTTGGTGAATATGTCAGCAATATGTTGTTTGAAGGAACAAATTATATGCACACTTGGCCTTTTTCAATCTTCTCCTTGATAAAGTGTCTATCAATTTCAACATGTTTAGTTTTGTCATGCTGGATTGGGTTGTGAGCAGTACTAATGGCAGCTTTGCTATCATAGTACAACTTCATTAGTGAAATTATTGGTTTCTTTACCTCTTCAATAATTCTTTTTAACCACATCATTTCACAAATTCCTTGAGCCATTGATCTAATTTAACCTCGCACTACTTCTTGCTACAACTTTGTTTTTGCTTCGCCAAGTTACAAGGCTTCCCCAAACAAATGTATAGTATCTTGATGTAGATCTTCTATATGTTATTGAGCTTGGCCAGTCTGCATGTGTATAAGCTCAATTCCTTTTTGTTTAGATTTCTTGAAGAATAAACCCTTGCTAGGTGAACCCTTCAAGTATCTCAGAATCCGAAACACGCTTCTTCATGTTCCCCATTGGGGAGTGCATAAGTTGACTCACTAAATTACTGCAAAAAACTATGTCTGGCCTTATATGCTATAAAAATTAACTTACCAACTAATCTCTGGTACTGTCCTTTATCAACTAATCTTCTTTCTTTATTTTCGAATTTTACATTTGGATCATTGGTGTGTCAGTTAGAAGGCAACCACTCACCCCAGCCTCATTCAAAGATCAATCACATATTTTTTTTCTGAGAGACCACAATACCATTCTTTAATCGAGCAATTTCCATTCCAAAGAAGTATTTTAAAGGACCCAAGTTTTTTATTTCAAACTCTAATGCTAGATGCTCCTTCAAACACCTTATTTATCCCACATCATCTCTTGTGAGAATGATCATCAACATGAACTATAATAATTGTTATTCTACCTCTTTATGAGTGCCAGTAGAACATTGTGTGATCAGCTTGCCCTTTGTGAGTAACCTGATTTTTTTTAACCACCTAAGTGAATTGTTTGAACCAAGCTCGAGGAGACTGGTTTAGACCATACAAAGATTTCTTAAACTTACATACTTGAGTTCCAAATTTTTCTTCAAAACCTAGAGGAGGATCCATGTAAACTTCTTCTTCAAGTTTTCCATTTAGGAAAACATTATTTACATATAGCTATTGTAAAGACCAATCAAGATTAACAACAATGGATAAAAGAACTCCAACAAAATTTAACTTGGTTACTAAAGCAAATGTCTCGAGATATTCCATCCCTTATGTTTGAGTGTACCCTTTAGCCACCAGCCAAGCTTTGTATCTATTTAAAGATCAATCCGATTTGAATTTGGTTGTGAACACCCATTTACAACCCATTATTTTTTTTCCTACAAGTAATTCCACTGTTCCCATGTACCTGTTTTTTCAATAGCATGCATCTCCTCTAAAACAGCCTTCTTCCATTTAAGAACCTGTAAAACATTTTTCACATTTTTGGGTTATCTAGACACAAAACAAAGGCTGAGAATGTTAAAGAAAAGGCTTTATAGGACACTAAGTTAGACATGGGATATTTGACAACATTTCTAACACCTTTTCTTTAAGTAATTGGAATATCTAGATTAGAAAATTTATGGTTAGATTATGAATTTTACCTGAAATTTTGACAAGATCTTGCAGGTCGGATTCTTAGTGATGAATCTGGTGGATTCCACTTTATTGATTTAGGTTTCTTCTTGAGTAAGCCAACATTAACATCATTCAAGTCCTTTTTATTAACATCATTAATTTCTGTATTGATCATAAATTTGAGTTCCCTGTTAATAGAATCTCTATGTTGTATATTCCTAGCCTTTTCTTGATCAATTATTAAATCTTCCTTGCTCTAATTCCCTCCCTAAAGATTAGAATCAAAGTAAGATTATGTTTCAATGAATGTGACATCCATGGGATCAATAATATTCTTATCAATTGGATCATAACATTTGTAACCCTTTTTATTAGAAGCATACCCAACAAAAACACATTTTTTTACTCTAGGATCTACTTTACCTTGGTTGTGAAGATGAACAAAAACACTACACCCAAAAACACGAAGGGGTAAATCTATGATCAATTTAGAGTTAAAAATGATATCTTTAAAAAAAGTGAAAAGAGTTCTATACTTTAGAGTTTTACTGAGCATTTTATTAATAATATATGTAGTTGTTAACAAGGCCTCTCCCCAAAGATAACGTGGTACCTGACTAGTGAACATTAAGGCTCTAATTGCTTCCAAAAGATGACAATTTTTTCTTTCTGCAATCCCATTATGTTGTGGTGTATTTGTACAAGAGCTTTGGTGGACTATTACATGTTTGGTTAAGAAAACATCTAATTAGTCACTAAAAAATTCCCTACCATTATCACTCCGAAATACTTTTACTTTCACACCAAATTGTGTTTTCACTATAGCATAAAAAGACTGAAACATATTTTTAACTTTAGACTTATCTTTTAATAAAAACACCTAATAAATGCGAGTATGATCATCGATAATTGTGACAAATCAACGTTTTCCTGAAAAAGTTAAGACTTTTGAAGGTCCCCGAACATCACTATGAATTAACGAAAAAGGTTTGGAAGCTTTATATTTTTGAGGTGGAAAGAATGGCCGGTAATGTGTAGCCAATTCACAAAATTCACAATGATATGAAAAAGGACTTTTATTCTTAAATAGATCATGTAACAAATGCTTTAAATAGTAAAAATTAGGGTGTCCAAGCCTATAATGCCAAATAATAACCTTATCAAAACTAGAATCAAAGTTTAAACATAGAGTAGTTGTTGGTCAACTTAGATGGTCGTTATCAAGAAAGTAAATTCTACCAGATTCTCTAGCATTGCCAATCATCCTCTCGAGACCATGTCTTGAAATTTACACATAGAGGAGTCAAATATATAACACGACAATTCGAGGATTGAGATAACTTATTCACGGATGAGATTACAAGCTAGATTGGCACATGTAAAACCAAGGAATGTGAAATTTTAATAGCACATTTCCTGGCTATTGTTGAGAACGACTCATCTGCTACTTTGATCTTTTTGTTTCCTTCATATGATGTGTAAGTTGAGAAAAAAATGACTACTAGTCACGTGATCATTAGCTCCAGAATCAACGATCCACGTGCTTGTTTTACAAGGCTTGACACTGAAAAAACAGAAAAATCAGTACCTAATTGGGCAAAAGAGGAAGGACTATTGGATGAGTTAGGAACAGAAGAATTCATCCAAAATTGTGGTGATTGCAAAAACTTGTTTAGATGCTCCAATGTTTTCTTAGTGAATGAAGACCCTTGCAGAGAACTTTGTTGCTCATGATTTTCATTAGTCATTTAGAAAGCTCTACTATCCCCAGATTGTGAACCACGACCATTTTCACTCTTTTTTCCCCATTTGTTGGTTTTCCATGGAGCTTCCAACACATTTCTCAAGTGTGCCAATATTTTTTTGCAGTGGTCACACTGAGGTTTTTTTCCCTTTTTTTCACTATCATAATTATTTTTAACAATCACGAGCAGAATTGTCATCGTTAGCTTCAAATCATCGCCTTAACATTACTTTTCTCCTTGTCTCTTCTCTTCTAACCTCAGAAAAAATCTCATGGAGTGTTGGAAGTGTAATATCCCTATACCCGGTTCAATCATGCAGACCCGGTATAAGATTATTACATTTGGTGCCAAAACAATTATGGCTAAATACTTTTTAATTAAACATTTGTATTAATATTTTAACTTACCAACCATTTTTGCTAACATATTTATTGTTTATTAATTATTCCATATATACAAAATACTTCAAGTAACTGAAAATAGATAGAATTTCAAGAATCTACATTTTAGTCCCTATCACATGAGAACACCTTGAACTGCATATGTACATGCCATTTTAATACAAAATACAATACCTACTTTTGAAACTCGTGAGGATGTGATGAGGTGAGAGATCTTCTAGTTGGACTCTACCTTCTAGTTTAATTGTACCTACGTGTTAAAATAAACGCGTTAAGCCGGTGATGGCTTAGTAAGTACTACAAGAATAAGTAAGTAAATAATCATAACAAAATGTTTTAAACTCATTCAATTATTACATATCTACTCACATATAAGTTTCTTCAACTATACCTTGCTTTAAAAAAAATTTAACTTATCTTTTGTAAGATATAAAACTTACCTTAACACATCAGTGAGTCACTTTTGTTCTCAATTCACATTCTTAGCCCAAAGTAGACTTTATAGAACACACCGGATATACGGAACAAATACAGAGGTGCATTATGATGCACAAGTGAACAGAGAGCACTAAAGTGCTATACGGAGAGCACAAATGTGCTAATAATCAGAGAGCACCAACGTGCTAATAATCAGAGAGCGCGCTAAAGTTCCTTAATGGCATGCCACTAATATCCTAGTAGTTTTAAATTCCGTCTACTTGGGCATTAAAGCTGAATCTCATTCATTTAAATACTTACATAAAATTTCAAAAAGATAAATAAAAATAGTTTAAAATTCTTGTAGTACTTACAACAAAAAGGTTGAGATGATATATGTTTCTTCCTTCACTCCTTAACCTTCTCTTTTCCTTTTCCTTCAATTCGATCCTCTCCTTTCTTTTCTTTTCCTTCAATTTTATATAAACATATAACATTTATATGTTAAAAAAATAATCAAATAAATTTCCTGTACTATTTAATAAAATAGACATGTATAATATAATAAATTCATCCTTTCTTATTTTTGCTCACATTTCAATTTAATCCTTTACTCATAAATTTATTCAAAGCTGTCCATTTGAGTCATAGTCACTAAATTATTTATTTTCAGAGCTACAGAACTCCAAATGAAGAACCGTTAATTTTTTCTGAAACTAGACTCACATATATTCATACCATAAAATTTCCAGAATTTTTGGCTTAGCCAATTAGTACAGTTTATTCATTAAATTCACCCTTGTTCTGCTGTTTGGCAGTTCTGACCCTTCTTCACTAAAAATTAATTATCTCTTCATGCAAGATTCAGATGATGTTCCGGTTTATTTCTTTTGAAAATAGGCTCATTCAATTAAACCCCTAATTCATCAATTTCATCCACATAACTCATGTTCAAAAATCTAAGAATTTCCAAAATTTCAACTTAATTCAACAAAACTTTTGTTCTAAAACTTATAAGCATCAAAATTAAAAGAAAATGACGAAATTAACTTACCTATTAAATCCAAGCTTTAAAAACTCTATTCTCCCTTTTTCTTTCTTCTCTCCCCTGTTTCTTCTCTGTTTCGTCTTGCTCTCTCTTTTCCTCTTTTTTTTTTTTGTCTCTTTAGTTATACACACATATATAAATAAATAATAACAATACAATATAATATTATAATTAAAACACAAATATCTTTATTATATAATATAATAATATATATTAAACACAAAAATTATAGATTTTTATACATTACACCGCCTCAACTATACAAAATGGCTTAATTGCCATTTGGTCCTTTATAATTTCTTTTAATCTATAATTCAACTTTTACTTCTATTTCAATTTAGTCTTTTTCATTTAATTACCTACCCAACGTTAAAATTTTCTAACGAAATTTTAATACCACATTACTAACATTTTATAATATTTATAAAAATATTTCTTAATATAAATATTCATACAAATATTAAAATAAATTTCTCTTTAAATTGGATTTATGATTGCGAAACCATTGTTCCGATAACCTTGAATTTAGGCCGTTACAACTCTCCCCCCTTTTAAGAATTTTCGTCCTCGAAAATCTTACCAGTAAAGAGGTTTGGATATTGTTTCCTCATTGTCTCCTCCGGTTTCCATGTCGCTTCCTCAATCCCGTGCTTTTGCCACAGTACTTTTACCAAACTTATTTTTTTATTTCTAAGCTCCTTTGTTTCCTGTGCCAATATCTTGACCGGTTCTTCACTGTAAGTCATATTTAGTTGAATCTCCACTTCTGTCGGAGAAATAACATGTGAAGGATCTGACCGATATCATCGTAGCATAGACACATGAAAAACATTATGGATTCTATCAAGTTCTGGTGGTAATGCCAACCGATAAGCGACCGATCCAATTCTTTCTATGATCTCATATGGCCCAATAAATCTTGGACTCAATTTACCCTTTCGACCGAACCTGAAAACTTTCTTCCAAGGAGACACTTTTAGGAATACCTTATCACCCACCTGAAATTCAATCTCTTTTCGTTTAAGATCAGCATATGATTTTTGAGGATCAGATGCTGCCTTCAAACTATTCCGAATCACCTTTACTTTTTCTTCTGTTTCCCGGATCAAATCAACCCCATGTATCTTCTTTCCACTGAGCTCTGTCCAATATAACGGTGTTCTACATTTTCTACCATACAAAGCTTCATACAGAGCCATTTTAATACTGGACTAATAACTGTTATTGTAAGCAAATTCAATCTCTAGTATACAACATCGGAGCATATCTTCCAATACCTGAATTACACGCTCAGATTGGCCATCTGTCTGAGGATGAAATGCAGTACTGAAATAGAACTGAGTACCTAAAGCTTCTTGTAATTTATCCCAGAAACGTGACGTAAATCGGGATATCCAATATAATGGAGACAGGCACTCTGTGTAGCCTGACAATCTCAGATATATACAGTTTAGCCAGTTTATCTAAAAAAATAATCCATACGTATCGGAATAAAGTACGCTGATTTTGTCAATCGGTCAACAATCACCCAAAGAGCATTTTTTTTTCCTCGGAGATAATGGTAACCTAGATACAAAATCCATAGTGATTATTTCCCATTTCCATTCCGGTATAGTAATTGGATGGACTAACTTCAAAGGTACCTGATGTTCTGCTTTGACCTGTAGACATAACATACATCTTGATACAAACTCAGAAATATCACGTTTCATACCTGGCCACCAGTAAATCTTCTTCCTAAATCTAACCAACTCTCTCTCGAATTATCCATCAATTTGCAAATGAAAAGTTGTACTGAAATCGAGTTAAGTACTCAATAATTTCCTGTAATTGTTTTCAGAACCCCAAAGTGAACTACAATCTCGATCAGAAATTATCTGTAACATCCCGAAATAGGGCCTAAACGGAATAGTGGTTTCGAAACCATAAATTCGAGTCATTAAAATATTTTAATATTATTTTCTGTGCCGTTGGTATGTGATTAAGCATGTGGTAAATTTTCGTGAGCTAATTTATCTGTCTGTGTGTTTAATTTGATAAAAGGATTGAATTGCATCAAATGCAAAATTAGTGTGCTTTATGAAAAGATGTCTATTTGTTATGTCTTCTTAAGTGTGAAGACTTATGTGGCAATTAAGCCAATATGGCTAGTGGACGGCATTGAATGATGAAATGCATTTATATGTTTTTATTATATTAAAAACATTAGTTGAAATTTTATATTATATGTATTTTATAATCTATTAGTTTATAATAATAGAAACATGAGAAAGTAGCTTTATTTTCATCACTTTCTTCACGAAACAAACTGAGAGAAGAAGAAACTTAGCTTCAAACCATTCGGCCATTGCATGCTATATTAAGGTTAGTAATTGAGTTCGGTTTTTGATAATTTTTACGTTTTTGAGATCGTTGCTTCGAGTGCTACAAAACCCATGTTTGAATTTTGAATTTTGAATTTTGATGAATATTTCGAGTTATGCCATTGATGAGAACTTGTGATTTTTGATGATTGATGGTAGGTTATGTATGTTTATGAGTAGAGGAATAATTTTTACTAAGTGATTTTCGGTGAAAACGAGTAAAACGAGCTAATTAGTAAAAGTTGTTATTGTTCATAAGTATGTGTTATAGTAAGAATTTGAAGTTGCTATAGAAGGGAAAAATGTTCAGCATGTTAGAAAACATAAGAATAAGGGCTGAAGTTTAATTTTCGAGCCTAGGGGTAAAATCATAATTATGTAAAAGTTTAGGGGCAAAATTGTAATTTTTCCAAAGTTAGAGTTAAGGACTGTTTTAGTAAATGTGAGTATTAAATAAGCTAAATTTGCTATTATAGATCAAGAAGAACGAAATCCAGAGTGAGATCGAGGAAAGAAAAAGATAGTAGACTAAATCGATATAGTTTATCGTATTTTGTTTCGAGGTAAGTTTGCAGTAAATAAATGCAATATTCTATTATTTTACATTTAATATTATTAAATTCCAGCATTTACATATTTATTCTGTAAATTTATTATTTAAAGACTCAAGTATGAATTGACGGAAAAGCTATCGCAGAAAGTTCCGGTTGAACCTTAGGAATGTGTAGGATACAAATGTCATGACATTAGGGTTTAAGGAAATCATGTAAGACCATGTCAAGACATGGCATTGATATGTTACTATAAGGCAAAGGTCCCATGTAAGACCATGCCAAGGCATGGCATTGGTGAGTTCATAAGGCAAGGATACCACGTAAGACCATGTCAAGACATGGCAATGGTTAAGTTTCATAAGGAAAGGTACCCGCGTATCCTTAGTATTCCAAGTGGTTCAACGGGAAAATTCAAAGAGTATACCAAAGTAAAGGTAAGACAAGTTCAAGCTAAAAAGGTAAGGTAAGACAAGTTTATGTTAAAAGGTAAGGTAAGAATACAAGTTTAAGTATATTGAGTTAAAAGCTTAAGTGATCTTGATAAGAAAAGAATAAGATAATTCATTAAGAATGTTGTTATCTATTTACATGTAAACTTACTAATCTTTATGCTTACTCCCATTCTTTATTTTTTTTTATAGTATTACAAGCCAACTCGGGGATCGAAAGGACGTCGGAGATCGTTACACACTATCAAAGGATTATATTGGTATTTTGTGACTCGAACGTTTTAAGTTATGGCATGTATAGGGACTTAGCCATTTTGTGTGTATGACCTTATGATATGGCTTAATATTGGCTTGTAAATGCTTGGTAATGATTAGCCATTAAAATGGTTAATTAAGAACATGATTTGGATGTTATGAAATGCCTAGTTGATAGTTATTTTAAAGAAATTATGTAATTATATGCAGGGGAATAGTTGGACAGCAGCAGTGACGTGATTTTGAAAAATCAAAAAAAATAGTAGAAATTGAATTAGGTTGTGCATGAGATATAGAATTAAAGCTTATTGAGTCTATTTTTATATAAAGAAAACGGTGTAGGAAAAAGAGTTGTATATTATGAGATAATTGATTTTTAGTGAAGAGAGGTCAGAACTGTCAAACTGTGTAATAGGGAAGACTTTAACTAATAAACTGTACTAATTGGCCACACCAAAAATTCTGGAAAAATTACAGTAAGAATATATATGAGTCTAGTTTCAAGGAAAATTTACGGATCTAGATTTTGAGTTTTGTAACTCAAGTTATAATTAATTTAGTGAACATGACGCAGACGGACAATTTCAATTTTTATGCCCCGAACTAGTAAGTTAAGTCTAGTAATGCCTCGTGCTCGACTCCGGCAACGGTCTCGAGTAAGGGGTGTTACATTATCAATACTAGAATACCATGAAATCTTACAATTTCTGGAATGTACATCTCCGCAAGTTTCTGAAGCCATCAATCAGTTCTGACTTTATAAATTAATCAATTATCACTCATATAGCATTTTTATAAGTTATTCCGAAATCAGAAAGTGAACCGTAAACTGTAGATCTCTATCAAACATTTCAAAGACTGATACTCCATATAGTTTGTCAATTTCATAGACTTATATCTCATTTCCGTCCCAGTATCTTTAATAGCTGTAATAATTCTGTAAACACCAATATCGGATATTCAACTAAAATTAATCCTTCATCAGACAATAGCAATCGAATATTTATTACTCACAGAGCGAACAATTATTTTCCCATTCAAATCATCTACAACTATATTTATTTTTCCCTGTATGATAATCCATTATCACATCAGGACATTTCAATAATTCAAACCATCTACTATGCCTTTCTTCATCAAAATACGATCTAATCCACTTAATAAATTTCTTACCCCATTCAAACTGAACCAGAACTGATGCTTCAATTATTAGAACTTCCATCTACTCAAAATTCTACTAGCATTGATTAGTCCATTCAAACATTGTGTCTTCCTGTAGTATTCTTATCATTAATGTAGCTATCATAGAAAACACTTTCACAAAAATTAAAAAAATCTCAACACTTCAAATTATCCCAAGTCCGCAGTCATTAGATAGAATATGCCATAGTACTATAATAGATCTCACATTTCAATAATATAAATGGATCAATAATTCAACTTCAATAGCACTTTAAAATAGAAGAAGAAATCCAAGAGTAGTCTCAATAATAACCATTATAATAATACAACTTCTATAATCTAATATCCATATCACCGAGCTCCCATAACCAAACCAAGATTTATAACAGTATATATATATATTTATAAATATTTATAAAATGTTAGTAATGTGGTATTAAAATTTCGTTAGAAAATTTTAACGTTTGGGTAGGTAATTAAATGAAAGAGACTAAATTGAAATAAAGTAAAAGTGAATTATAGATTAAAATAAATTATAAAGGACCAAAATGGCAATTAAGCCATTTTGTCTAGTTGAGGCGGTGTAATGTATAAAAATCTGAGATTTTTATGTTTAATATATATTATATATTATATAATAAAGATATTTTATGTTTTAATTATAATATATTATATTATTGTTATTATTATTTATATATATGTGTGTGTAAACTAAAGAGACAAAAAAGAAAGGAAAAGAGGAAAGAGAGAGCAAAGACGAAACAGAGAAGAAACAGGGGAGAAAGAAAGAAAAAGGGAGAATAGGGTTTTTAAAACTTGGAGTTTAATTTGGTAAGTTAATTTAGTCATTTTCTTTTAATTTTAATGCTTTATAAGTTTTAGAACAAAGCTTTGTTGAATTAAGTTGAAATTTTGAAAATTCTTAGATTTTTGAACATGAGTTATGTGGATCAAATTGATGAATTAGGGGTTTAATTGATGGAATATCTAGTTAGAAATTGATTTTTAGGAACTAAATTGTGAAAATGTTTGGAATTAAAGAGTATTACTGAAACTCTGATTCCTAAAGGTTATAAAGTAGTTTAAAGTGATAGAATAAAGTGTTTATTGAGAAAAATCAGCTCAACTGAGAAGTTAATTGAGTAGGGACGAAATTATCATTTATTGAAAGCTTAGGGGAAAAATGGTAATAAACAGTTTGCACTAAAACAGTTTGGACAGCAGCCGTAGATTAATTTTGAAAAATCACCAAAAATCGTAGAAATGGAATTAGAAGTTAAGTGAGATATGAAATTAAAGCTTATTGAGTCTAGTTTCTCATGGAAGAAACTTTGTAAGCAATAGATATGTAAATCATGAGATATAATGAATTTTGTGAGACAAGGTCAGAATGAATTTGGGTTCCCCTATTCTAACTTTAGAAAATCATAAAAAATTGAATAAAAATAATTAGGGGCTTAAATTTATATGTTTAGAATTCTGAATGAGTCTATGTTCAATAAAAATAAACGGGAACATCATCTGAATCCTGCATGAAGAGATAATTAATTTTTAGTGAAGAAGGGTCAGAACTGCCAGACAGCAGAACAGGGGTGATTTTAATGAATAAACTGTACTAATTGGCTAAGCCAAAAATTCTGGAAATTTCATAGTATGAATATATATGAGTCTAGTTTCAGGAAAAATTAACGATTCTTCATTTGGAGTTCTGTAGCTCTGGACATAAATAATTTAGTGACTATGACACAAATGGACAGGTTTGAATAAATTTATGAGTAAAGGATTAAATTGAAATGTGAGCAAAAGTAAGAAATGATGAATTTATTATATTATACATGTTTATTTTATTAAATAGTATAGGAAATTTATTTGATTATTTTTTTTAACATATAAATGTTATATGTTTATATGAAATTGAAGAAAAAGAAAAGAAAGGAGAGGAACGAATTGAAGGAAAATGAAAAGAGAAGGTTAAGGAGTGAAGAAAGAATAACATATATCATCTCAACCTTTTTGTTGTAAGTACTACATGAATTTTAAATTATTTTTATTTATTTATCTTTTTCCGAAATATTTATGTAAAGTATTTAAATGTATGAGATTCAGCTTTAATGTCCAAGTAAACGAAATTTAGAACTACTAGGATATTAGTGGCATGCAATTAAGGAACTTTAGCGCGCTCTCTGATTATTAGCACGTTGGTGCTCTCTGATTATTAGCACGTTAGTGCTCTCTAATTATTAGCACATTGGTGCTCTCTGTTTACTATTACTAGTGCATCATAATGCACATCTGTATTTGTTCCGTATATCCGGTGTGTTCTATAAAGTTTACTTTGGGCTAAGAATGTGAATTGAGAACAAAGGTGAATCACTGATGTGTTAAGGTAAGTTTTATACCTTACAAAAGATAAGTTAAATTTTATTAAAGCAAGGCATGATTGAAGAAACTTATATGTGAGTAGATATGTAATAATTGAATGAGTTTAAAACATTTTGTTATGACTATTTCTTTACTTATTATTGTAGTGCTTACTAAGCCTTCACCGGCTTAACGCGTTTATTTTAACGCGTAGGTACAATTAAACTAGAAGAGATAGAGTCCAACTAGAAGATCTCTCACCTCATCACATCCTCACGAGTTTCAAAAGTAGGTATTGTATTTTGTATTAAAATGGCATGTACATATGCAGTTTAAAGGTGTTCTCATGTGATAAGGACTAAAATGTAGATTCTTGAAATTTTATCTATTTTCAGCTTAATTCAACAAAACTTTGTTCTAAAACTTATAAAGCATCAAAATTAAAAGAAAATGACGAAATTAACTTACCTATTAAATATCCAAGCTTTAAAAACTCTATTCTCCCTTTTTCTTTCTTTCTCACATGTTTCTTCTCTGTTTCGTCTTTGCTCTCTCTTTCCTCTTTTTTTTTTTTTGTCTCTTTAGTTTATACACACACATATATAAATATAATAATAACAATACAATATAATATATTATAATTAAAACATCAAATATCTTTATTATATAATATAATAATATATTAAAACAAAAAATCTTAGATTTTTATACATTACACCGCCTCAACTATACAAAATGGCTCAATTGCCATTTTGGTCCTTTATAATTTCTTTTAATCTATAATTCAACTTTTACTTCTATTCAATTTAGTCTTTTTCATTTAATTACCTACCCAAACGTTAAAATTTTCTAACGAAATTTTAATACCACATTACTAACATTTTATAAATATTTATAAAAATATTTCTTATCATATAAATATTCATACAAATATATTGAAATAAATTTATCTTTAAATCAGATTTATGGTTGCGAAACCATTGTTCCGATAACCTTGAATTATAGATTAAAAGAAATTATAAAGGACCAAAATGGCAATTAAGCTATTTTGTATAGTTGAGGCGGTGTAATGTATAAAAATCTAAGATTTTTAAGTTTAATATATTATTATATATATAATAAAGATATTTGATGTTTTAATTATAATATATTATATTGTATTGTTATTATTATATTTATATATGTGTGTGTATAAACTAAAGAGACAAAAAAAAAAAAAAAAGAGGAAAGAGAGAGCAAAGACGAAACAGAGAAGAAACAGGTGAGAAAGAAAGAAAAAGGGAGAATAGAGTTTTTAAAGCTTGGATATTTAATAGGTAAGTTAATTTAGTCCTTTTCAATCATGCATACCCGGTATAAGACTATTACATTTGGTGCCAAAACAATTATGGCTAGATACTTTTTAATTAAAATATTTGTATATAATATTTTAACTTACCAACCATTTTTGCTAACATATTTATTGTTTATTAATTCATTCCATATATATATAAAAATACTTCAAGTAACTGAAAATAGATAGAATTTCAAGAATCTACATTTTAGTCCCTATCACATGAGAACACCTTTGAACTGCATATGTACATGTCATTTTAATACAAAATACAATACCTACTTTTGAAACTCGTGAGGATGTGATGAGGTGAGAGATCTTCTAGTTGGACTCTATCTCTTCTAGTTTAATTGTACCTACGCGTTAAAATAAACGCGTTAAGCCGGTGAAGGCTTAGTAAGCACTACAAGAATAAGTAAGTAAATAATCATAACAAAATGTTTTAAACTCATTCAATTATTACATATCTACTCACATATAAGTTTCTTCAACTATACCTTGCTCTGAAAAAAATTTAACTTATCTTTTGTAAGGTATAAAACTTACCTTAACACATCAGTGATTCACTTTTGTTCTCAGTTCACATTCTTAGCCCAAAGTAGACTTTATAGAACACACCGGATATACGGAACAAATACAGAGGTGCATTATGATGCACAAGTGAACAGAGAGCACTAAAGTGCTATACGGAGAGCACAGATGTGCTAATCATCAGAGAGCACCAACGTGCTAATAATCAGAGAGCACCAACGTGCTAATAATTAGAGAGCGCGTTAAAGTTCCTTAATGGCATGCCACTAATATCCTAGTAGTTCTAAATTCCGTCTACTTGAGCATTAAAGCTGAATCTCATACATTTAAATACTTTACATAAATATTTCAAAAAAGATAAATAAAAATAATTTAAAATTATTATAGTACTTACAACAAAAAGGTTGAGATGATATTGTTATTCTTCCTTCACTCCTTAACCTTCTCTTTTCCTTTTCCTTCAATTCGATCCTCTCCTTTCTTTTCTTTTTCTTCAATTTCATATAAACATATAACATTTATATGTTAAAAAAATAATCAAATAAATTTCCTGTACTATTTAATAAAATAGACATGTATAATATAGTTGTAACAGCCCGATTTTGAGCCTAGTCGGAATAGTAGTTTCGGGACCACAAATTCGATAAAAAAAATTAAATTAATATTTTTATATTTTTATGATCTACAATTTTATGAAATGGTTTCGTAAAAATTTCGTTCGAAAATTTTGGTGTTTGAGCACTCAATTTAGTCAAAAGGACTAAATTATAAAAAGTGCAAAACTTGAGTTCTAGAAGCTAGAGGTATCTAATTGCTATAAAAGTTTATTATGATTAATTATTATGATTTATTGAGTGATTAATACATGTGTTAGAGTATTGATAAGAAATTTTATTAATTTCATGCTTAAATTGCCTATTAGGACTTGTTTGCAAAAGTTGCTAAATAGGGGTTCTAATTTATAGAGTACTTGATTAAAATGGGGGTTTGAAGTAGGAGTCCTTAAATGGTAATTAGACCATTATATTTTCATGGACAAAAATGGACATATATAGGAAGAAAGAACCAAAGTTTTTAATGAAGGGTAATTTAGTCATTTGGTAATAAAAATGAATTAAAAGGGAAAAAGATGGCAAAATATGCTCATCTTCTTCATTAGGCCGAATTTTCAAGTGTTCACCATAGCTAGGGTTTGTTTCAAGCTTCCAAGCTCCATAGTAAGTGATTCCAAGCCCCGTTTTTAATGTTCTTTACATTTTTGAAGCCCCGGTAGCTCGATTTAGCTTATTCTATTAATAATTTTATTCTAGGGTTCATATTTAGAAAAATACCCATAGGTGAAATGTGTTTATTTTGATGTTTTATGATAGAATATGAAGTCTAAAATTATGTTAAACAACTTTTGCTTAGTGATTTTAAGTGAAAACGAGTAAAACGGCTTAATCGGTAAAAATACCTAATGTTCATAAGTACAAGTTAGAGTGAGAATTTGATGTTGCCATAGAAGGGAAAAATGATCAGCATGCCATAAAACATAAGAATAAGGGATAAAGTTTAATTTCCGAGCTTTGGGGCAAATGTGTAAATAAGTAAAAGTTTAGGGGCAAAATTGTAATTTGCCAAAGATAAGAGTTAAGGACTGTTTTGATGAATGTGAGTATTAAATAAGCTAAATTTTCTATTATAGATCAAGAAGAACGAAATCCAGAGTTAGATCGAGGAAAGAAAAAGATAGAGGATTAAATCAATATAGTTGATCGTATTTCGTTTCGAGGTAAGTTTGCAGTAAATAAATGCAATATTCTATTATTTTACATTTAATATTGTTAAATTCCAGCATTTACAAATTTATTCTGTAAATTTATTATTTAAAGACTCAAGTATGAATTGATGGAAAAACTATCTCAGAAAGTTCCGGTTGAACCTTAGGAATGTGTAGGATACAAATGTCATGACATTAGGGTTTAAGGAAATCATGTAAGACCATGTCAAGACATGGCATTGATATGTTACTATAAGGCAAAGGTCCCATGTAAGACCATGCCAAGGCATGGCATTGGTGAGTTCATAAGGCAAGGATACCACGTAAGACCATGTCAAGACATGGCAATGGTTAAGTTTCATAAGGAAAGGTACCCGCGTATCCTTAGTATTCCAAGTGGTTCAACGGGAAAATTCAAGGAGTATTCTAAAGTAAGGTAAGGTAAGATAAATTCATGTTAAAAGGTAAGGCAAGTATACAAGTTTTAAGTATATTGAGTTAAAAGCTTAAGTGATCTTGACAAGAAAAATATAAGATAATTCACTAAGAATGTTGTTATCTATTTACATGTAAACTTACTAAGCTTTATGCTTACACCTATTCTTTATTTTTTTTTATAGTATTACAAGCCAACTCGGGGATCGAAAGGACGTCGGAGATCGTTACACACTATCAAAGGATTATATTGGTATTTTGTGACTTTAACGTTTTAAGTTATGGCATGTATAGAGACTTAGCCATTTTATGTGTGTGACCTTATGATATGGTTTATTATGGACTTGTAAATGTTTGGTAATGATTAGCCATTAAAATGGTTAATTAAGAACATGCTTTGGAGGTTATGAAATGCCTAGTTGATAGTTATTTTAAAGAAATTATGTAATTATATGCAGGGGAATAGTTGGACAGCAGCAGTGACGTGATTTTGAAAAATCACCAAAAATAGTAGAAATTGAATTAGGTTGTGCATGAGATATATAATTAAAGCTTATTGAGTCTATTTTCATATGAAAGAAACAAGGAAAGCAAAGGAATTCTGTAATTTGAGATATTTATATTTTTGTAAGACTGGTTCAGAATAAATTCAGGTTCCCCTGTTCTGACTTGGAAAAATCATAAAAAATGGAGAAAAATAATTAGGGGTTTAACTTTATATGTTTAGAATCATTAATGAGTCTATTTTCAAATGAAATAAATAAGAAGATCATATGAATTCTGTACTAAGAGTAATTTGATTCGTAGTGAAGAGAGGTCAGAATAGTCAAATAGTAAAACAGGGGAAACTTTAAGAAAAATCTGGTATTGATTGGCCATACCAAAATTATGGAAAATTATAGTGAGAAGGTATATGAGTCTAGTTTCAAGGAAAATTTACGGATCTAGATTTCGAGTTTCATAGCTCAAGTTATAATTAATTTAGTGAACATGACGCAGACGGACAGTTTCAATTTTTATACCCAGAACTAGTAAGTTAAGTCTAGTAATACCTCGTGCTCGAATCCGGCAACGGTCTCGGGTAAGGGGTGTTACATTTATTGGTATCAGAGCAAGGCTTAGTTGGTTCTCGGAATATTTAGTATGAGTAAGAGTCTATCTATACATGCCATACTTATATTTTGATAGTGTGACGACTCTTGACGATTTAAATTTTTTTTAGTTATGGATCCTGAACGAGCTGGTGCAGATGATGTAGAGAGTAGTGCACCCACTCCCGCTGAAGGGACGGTGCCACAAGATAGTCGTGAAAGGCCCGTTACAGTTAGTCAGGGAGGAGGGGCTCGAGAAGCCTTCTTCCAAGCTTTGAATGAATGGTTTGCTGAGTTCGTTCGTACGAACCCGGCCGTTAGACCTCCACCCCCTCATGATCCACAGACCAACCATGTAGCTTCCCCAGTCACAGATACAGTCAGAAGAGAGAAGCCACCCGTTGACAAGATCAGAAAACAAGGGGCTGAAGAGTTTCGGGCTACCAAAGATGACGATGCAGAAAAGCTGAATTTTGGCTCGAAAATACTATTAGAGTTTTTGACGAGTTATCCTGCACACCGGAAGAGTGTATTAAATGTGTAGTGTCACTTCTTAGAGATTCAGCCTACCAGTGGTGGAAGACACTTGTATCAGTAGTACCGAAAGAAAGAGTTACTTGGGATTTCTTTCAGGAGGAGTTCCATAAAAAGTATATCAGTCAGAGGTTTATTGACCAGAAAAGAAACGAGTTTCTTGAGTTAAAACAAGGTAAGATGACTGTAACCGACTATGAACGTGAATTTGTTCGACTCAGCAATTATGCTCGAGAGTGTGTGTCTACAGAGGCTATCATGTGCAAAAGATTTGAAGATGGGCTCAATGATGATCTGACTGTCAGTTGGTGTTCTAGAGATAAAAGAGTTTGTTGCTTTAGTTGAACGAGCCTGTAAGGCAGAAGAGTTATTAAAAGAAAGGGTAAATCTGAAATTGAGATGCAAGACTCGAAGAAAAGACAGATGAGCAAGTCATTTCAGTCTACACCCAAGAGGCCTAGAGAGTTTTCTACGAGATCTAATTTTCAGCTGGGTATTCTAGCCGGAACAGAGGTGGAAGATTTATGGATTCAAAAGCTCAAACCACTTCGATTGCGAGTGTTGGCAGTATTCAACCTGATAGACCCGAGTGTCCTCATGTGGTCGACGTCATCCAGGTCAATGTCGAGCAACTGAGATTGGTTGTTTCCGATGTGGTGCACCGAATCATTTCATTCGGGAGTGTCCCGAAATGGTTAAAAGGGAAGTAATACCGAGTGCAAGATCAGGTATGCCCCCGTTAGAGGCAGATATCAGAGAAACCCTGGAGTAGGGGCAGGTAGAGCTGCATTTAGAGATACAAGCAACGAGATCAGATGTAAAGCACCTGCAAGGGTTATGCTCTCCGTAATCGTGAAGAGCATCCTCCCCCGATGTAATTACGGGTACATTTTCTCTTCATGATGTTAATGTTATTGCTTTGATTGATCCGGGTTCAACCCATTCCTATGTTTGCATGAAATTAATGCCTAGTATGAACATGTCCATGAGCTTACGAAATTTGTGATTAAAGTATCAAATCCATTTGGTCAGCATGTGTTAGTAACAAAGTATGTAAAAATGCCCTTTGATGATTAGAGGTTACTGTTTTCCGGCTGATCTCATGCTATTGCCATTTGATGAGTTTGATGTGATTCTTGGTATGGGATTGGTTAACTAACACATGATGCGATAGTGAATTGTGGAAAGAAATTCATTGAGTTGAAATGTGAAAATGGTGAAATCCTTCGAG